>UCOH01011529.1:16068-85772 GCA_900474275.1 Synergus japonicus | reverse complement strand
TTTTTTTTTTTTTTTTTTTTTTTGAATATACGAAGGGTATTCTTAAACTCGTTATGGAATATATGGAGAACGTACAAGAGCAGCTGAAACGTACGACCATTGGTTAAAATATTACGGTTCTTTATACCATCTGCCCAAGACGGTCGTTACTATTACGAAATTAAGAGGTACTGATGTATTACTCATCGTTGTTCACGAACACTGAGGTAGCTTTCTGATCGAGAGAACAAGTACTCATACTCCTACTACCACCGTTACAAGTTTCGAGAAGAAATGGTGATTCCATATAATTGACCTGGTTTCTTAACGAGCTATCAAACACACCTTGGAAGAGTACAAGAGGAATTCGATCAACAGTCTTTTTTGCCCAAAAATTCACACCATTTTCGGATCTGAGAAGGATGGATTCTTTACTTCAAGGTCTTCAGACTATGACCCAGTAAGTGATGAATGATTCATTCCTTAATAGAGACTTAAAAAATCGAGGTAGTAATAATTTTGTGTGTTCTCCAATTGGTAACACTGGAAGCTTCTTGTTTGTCTGTTTTAATTACGATTGAGATTGATAGGTTGAGTGGACGGAATTAGATTAGAGGACTAAAAGTTAGCAATTTCCCTTGATTAATCGTGTTCCAGTTGATTAATGAGGAGTCGTTGATTTCTGTTGAAAATCAAGTCTGAAGATCAAGACTGAAAATTAAGATTGAAAACCGAGAGCTTTTACCTCGTAGCCTTCTTAGGCGAAGATACGTTGAAGAACGATGAGGCAACTGGATGTTAAGTGATACCCAGTGTCTTTACGGAGTGATGGCTACCCTGTCGAGGTCGTGGTCTTGCTTGGTAGCCACAGGTGCATGCAGGGTAAAACGAGTTTCGCTTGTGGATAAGAAGGAGGAAAAGAAAAAATACAGCTATCAAGAAAGTAGAAATAGGAAAAAGATTCTTAAAAAAGGAAGATAAAGAATAAAAGAAAAGAACAAAGAAAAAAAGATGAGGATGCAAGGAAAAGGAGAAAGAAAGGAAGAAAGCGGATGTGATACATACGAAAGTCGTTAAAAGCAAAATGCGCTTGATTTACAACGCTCAGCGTAACTGATGTCTGAATCGACACTTCCTTTTTTTACTTTTTCTTTCTTTCTTGTCTTTTTCTTTTTTTTTTCTCTTATTTTCCTCTTTTTCCATCCTTTCTTTCTTTATTCGTTGATCACATCACAGTTTTACGTTTGCCAGCACTCAGGTAAACAGAGAATGGGAGAAAGCCTACTAATAAAACTGAGCTGAAATTTACTGCCAATTATCTTTCGAGCAACGAAAAGTGAAAATGTCGCGTCCCATGCACATCGATTATCGATAACGATAGTAGAGTTACTCCATTGGTAATTTCACTTACAGTAGATTATGTCAAACGAGAATGCAATGCCTCGAAAAAAGCAGATTAAATTGCCTTGATCCTTTCGAGTTCAGGAGTGTTTAAATGTTTGTTTTTATAACTGTCTTTACAAATATGTATATTATATTTCTAATGAATCCAAGAAGTTATTCAACTTTTAGGGAAATAATTTCGAACTTGTTTGACTAGAACAATGAAGATTCTGCGAGAAACAAGGAAACGAAAACTGGTTTTAGAAGCACGTGGATTTTTTTTTATAGGAAACTACATTTATTGCATGTTGATGTCGCTGAAATCATTGAATGTGTAATGTCGGCATCGGAAGATTGAATCTCAAGCATCCACGTGTCGAACAAAAAGTAAACGTGTATTGTGTGTACTGTACAGTATACTTCAGGCGAGATTCCAGGGTCATGCAGACCGGAATAGCAGCCAAGAGACGCGTCTGTAATATGCACAGTAGTCTCCAAAGAATTTGCCAGAATAGCGAATGACATCAGAGTAAACTAGTAGTCAGTGATGGTCAGTGAGACGAAACAGCGACAGGTTTTTCATCGCAATACGAGCTTTAATTCCAGTTACTTTTGAATCATCTCGTTCATCGACGGGAAGCTCAGAAAAATCTCATTACAGAGAGTCGCTATAAAGAGCCGAGTGAACTGATTATGACTTTGATTACATCGTAAAGTGGCTCGTCTTCCCTTTTAATAAGTTTAAAAAGTTTAAGTGAATGACCTAAGAATGATCCAAGGGAAAATGAACCTTGTTGCTTGTTGCATCAGGTACATATAAAAGTTTCTTAACATTTTAAAAAATATTGAAATATTGAACAAGTTGATTAATAGCTTATGGAGGTGGCATTCGCCTCACTTTACATATATAAATTACAAAGTCCTCCCTGTGTATCCGGAAACAGTAATTTAGAGCAGTGTCTCTTTTAAATTGGAACCAATCCTGGACAAAGTATTAAAGGTTAGCAGTTAGTGAAAATTTATTGTCGAGTCATTAGCGTCACGTGCAGTTAAACTAAGATTACGAGATTGAATTGCACTCTAGAAGAATTAAATTTCGTAGTTTAATACGAGTGAATTTATGTATCTAAAAGGCTATCAGCTCGCTCAACTTACTGCCTTGAGTCGACTTACGACTTTATTGCGTTTCTTAGAGCTATAATACCCGGATGATTTTGCGGTCGGATCGACCGCGTTTAGATCGACATTAAGAGAAAACTAGCTCGTCGCTGGATCTCAATTGGAAGAAAAATTTTACTAGACGCACGTCTCCGTTTCTTGCTGGTTAGTTGGCTGCAGGCCGCAAGTTACTCTGTAAATGATATTCTTATTCGCACCTTTGATAAATATATGTGATAGGTGTGAGGGATGTTGAAAAAATAAGAAAACAAAATAGATGATTTTTCTTGGTAATGTACTGCTGGATTTCCTTCCTTTACTTATTGCACTTTGCATGGTCGTTAACTATCTGTTTAATGTCTGGTTATGTCAATCTACAGCTAAACCGGATTCTTACTTGTAAGATAATCGTTTCATCGTCATTTTTATTGATTCATAGACCTGTTATTTATCGTGTTTTTACATGAGGAAGAACAAGTAAACTCCTCCGTTTTTTAATCAAGTACATTCAAGAAGACATTCTCACTTTTCATTGTTGATTAATTTCTCTTCGGAGAATTGTTTCTTCTTCGAAATTTGGAGTTATCTTTTAATTTTTCTCATTGTGGCATGTTTTTGCATCCGTGTAATTTACAGTTTTGACAATTGAGAAATCGTGATTTATTCTACTTTATTTACTTGACTGACAACTTTCGAGAGAACTTAGTAGGAATTTTTTCCGGAAGTGTTTTTTGTCATTGCAATTTGAATGTCGGGTTGCTTTGTTGACAAGTCAAGACTGGTTGTTTTGCCGACACATCATTTACCGGCTGGGTTATTTTGCGACCAAATTAACGAAGGCTGAATTAGTCATGCACTGGTGACAAGTAAAATCAGCGGAATCAGCTCACTACTGATGATAAATTCTTAAAGTCGATTTCTCATGATTCTCCTCCTCGGCCTTTAAAAAACATCCTCAATTGTATTTGTTAATTATTGATAGTGAATAAACTTTAAAAAGAAAATAGTAGATACTTTTAGTCATTACCAGAATAATTAGAAATACTTTCGAATCTTAACTTTATTCTTTTTCTCCAAGTACTCTTTTTTTTTTTATATATAAATCTCTCTAAAACAGAAAAATCGAAGAAAAAGTTATCAAAGCCCAAAAGTTTAGACATAATGTGATGCATCATATTTTCACCCGAGAATATTTTTGATTATTTCCTATATGTAACACGTTTTTTTTTTTTTTTTGATAATTTGTCAAGTACGCGCCTCTATGATCGTTTATGTTCATTAAAAAAGGATTGTTAGGTCGTTGCAGGGCCTATTTTATTTTACGGTCACTTATTAAGCAATTACACAGGACAATTACCACACGAGCATTATTTTACGTTGACTTTCTACCACGAAGCATGGGCATCGATTAATAACCATGACGATAGTACGCATAAGATATATTTGGTTAGCGTTTCGAGGACCTTGAAGAAAGAGATGAGAAAAAGAATGAAAAAAAAGAGAGTGAAAAAAAAAAGAATTTGACTGCGAGTGTCATGTCGAGTCCTTTTCTCCGACCGACCTTTTCTCTCTTCTCGTGGTGAAAAGTGCTCTCTTATTGCTCTTCTCTGCGAGCGAGCTCTTTGGAAAGTGGCCTGCCTCGATTCGAAGCGGTCTCGTTGCTCTTTCGATTTCGACGAATCATCGCTAGCAACGTCGAACCTCGGATCGAAAGTGAAAAAAAAAAAGAATTAGGCTTCGTATTTTCCCTTCCTTTAAGGCCATTTAAAAATTCGCCTTAGTTTTAGAATAGTTTGAATGATTTCTTAATTTATTTTAGAAGAGTTGTTATTCTGCGCTATTTGCGGTTGAAAAATCAGATAACACTATATGTATCTTGAAATAATTCCAGGGTAGCCACATGTCAGGGAAGTCAGGGAAATGTCAGGGAAAATAGAAATTGAGATTTATGCTAATGTTATTTTTGTCTTATTGTAGTTTTTATAGCTCTATAATTTATTATATTTTATTTCTCTATTCTCTTAAAATCCATGATAAACTTTGTAAAAATCTCTAAAAATTGCAAGAAACCTTTGAAAACCTGCGAAATCGCTTAAAATTCATTAAAATCTCTTAAAATTCCTAGAAACCTTTTGAAATTCCATGAAATCCTTTAAAATTTCACAAAATGTTTTAAATATCAGAAAAATCTTTCGAAATCAATTAAAACTATTAGAAATCTCATAAAGTTCCTTAAAATTTCAGGATAATATATCCTTAAAAACTCATAAAACTCTTACAAAACTTTTAAAATTACTTAAAATTTCACGAAATATCCTAAAATCCCATACAATTTTACAAAATCGTTTTAATATCCTAAAAATCTCTTGAATTTCGTACAAATTACTTAAAAATCATTAAAAATGCACTTAAAAACTTTGAAAATCATTAATCTCTTGAAATTCATGTTAAAATTAGTGAAAATCTCTAAAACTGCCTAGAAACCTCTTGAAATTCCTTCACGTTTAGAATCCCCTAAAATAATTAGAAATTTTATCAAATTCCATGAAATCCTTTAAAATTTCACAAAATGTTTTAAAAATCAGAAAAATCTCTGGAAATACTTTTATGTAAATTATTAGAAATCTCTTAAAACTCCATCAAACCAATAAAAATTCCACAACATCTTTTAAAAATCGAAAAATTTCTTGAAAACCTTTAAAATTTGACGAAAATCTTCGAAATCTTTGTAAATTCTAAAAAATCTTTTAAAAATCATAAAAAGCTTTTGAATTTCCTCAATAAAGCTCCCTTTAAAGCTTTAAATTCCTTATTTAAATCCCAGATACATATTTTAAAAGACATAAAAGTACCTTGAAGTCCTATTAAAACTGATCAAAGTCGTGAAAAATTCTAAAAAATACCAGGAACTTCTTGAAATTCTTTAAAATTCTATGATAACATTTAAAATCCCATTATCTCCCATAAAATATTTAAAAATTCCATAAAATTTCAAGTTTAGACTCGTGACAAAATGATTATTAACGAAACCAAATTCAAAATTTCAAATTAAATTCACGTGTGTAATTTACGATTCGGCAAGTATCGATTCTCGAAAATCACTATCGATACTTACACGACGAATTATTTAATAGGTTTTAGAAACTTTCCAAATATTTCAAATAATTTTGAGGAATTTTAAAAGAATTAGTATAAATTTCAGGAATTTCGTTAAATTTTAACAAATTTGAGTTCGCATTTTGAATACTTTTCTGTCAGGAAAATTTGTCTGAAAGTCAGAGAAATGTCAGGGAAATGTGAGAGAAATTGAAAATGTTGAATTTTGTAGCCACCATGTTATTCGGCTGCAATTATGTAATCATTTTCATGGGCCTGGTAATTATCCAGTTAGAAAATGGTAGCACATAAAATTAAATAGAATTTTGTCGGATATGGTTATCACAAGGAAATGGAGTTGTAAAGCTAATGTAGTGTAATTTGAATAGAAAAGTATAAGTGAGAAATGGAATGGATCCAGTTGATCCAAGTCTCCCTTACCTACGACAATCGCCCGAGGCTTTCGAAGGCCGGTTTCTTTCTCGGGACGAGAAGAGCGATCGGTTGATCAACGGCCAGGTCTGTTATTACACGGGAATGCGAAAAAGGAGGACCGGACCTCTTCGTTCACGGGTTGCGGAAACTGATAAAAATGTTCAGATGCATACGTACAAGTTGTGCTAAAATTTTTTTCGCAAATGACATTCCAAAGTGCTTTTATAGTTAAAACATATTTTTCTCTGTGTAACTAAAAGTTTTGAAATTAAATATTCTTTCGCTTTCTAGACAAACTTCCAGTTGAAAAGAAAAGTGCTATAGAGTATAGTGAAAAAATATCTAAACATAATATTTTTTGATGAGTAAAACGAGGAAACATATAAAAACATTTTATTCTTTCGTAATTTTTTTATATATCTTGAGAATTTTCATTTTAGTATTAAGTTCCAATGACTTGCTTAATTTTCTGTCAAGTAAATATATATGTACGGTAGCAAAAAATTATCACTAATTCAATATTGAATGGTTCCTCTGAGACTCTAACAATGAAAAGCAAGCATTGTTATGACATTTGAACAATGATTCAGTAAAACAAATACTGTATCGGTTCACTCGAAATTCTGCCGATTCATATGCAGGAAATCATATTGAATCACTAATTGAATCTTTAAATGAGTAGACGGAAAAAATTAGTTGTCGAAAATTTTGGATAGAACTTTTGAATATGACAAAATTTTCAAAATATTTCAATAACGTTTTATTAAAATCTCCAGTACTTTTCTGAAAAGAATTCTAAAACAGTGTTCAAATTCTTGCACAATAAATTTCTGTAAAATTTAAAAGTTAAATCAAGAAACTAGCCGCAGATAACAATTCTATTTCTCTTAAATTGATCGCTCTTATAAGTTTGGGTCCTAAAACAAGAATCTGTAAAAATACCTTTGCACCATTATTAATATCATGCGACAGGCACTTTGAATTGACATTACGTTGATTTCAACTCGTAACTTCTATAGACTCGACATCATGAATTCGCTTCCACAATTTCAGATCTTAATTAAACCACGAAACAGTTAGTTAATAAAAATCTATACCTAACGGCTCAATAACATTAAAATAATACAGTTGGATAAAACAAGAGACGTAAATAAGGAAATAACAGTTTTCATTGTAACATAAAGTAAAATAATATTCAAGCTGTAAACGCCAACGCATTGAATTTTTACCGAAAGCTGAGAAAATGTGTTGACGGGCAGCACACTGACTGTCCGTGGATGGCATATACGTTTTACATTTACATCATTTACATATTATGCGTTCAGTCTGCCGGTATAGATCACGTGGGAGATAAGATAAGATGACAGCGTTGACCTGTCGCCAATCATCCGATCTCCGTACAGAACCGAGTCCCTTCGGGCAAGACCGCTCAGATCACTCACTTGCTCTCTCTTTCTCTCTTGATAACTCTCTTTTTCCCTCTCCCTCCCCCACACCCCCACCATTTACCACTAGACGAGAATCGGGTAAATTCATTCGCCGACCAACAGTCGCGCAGAGAGCGTCGTTTATGTCGGTATTCGACGCTCCACATATTTTGACAGTTCTGCAATTGACACTTCAATTAATACTTTATCAGTGCAGCCATGATTCAATTTGATTTCAGGAAAATATGGTTAAAATGTGCTCTTAAATTTGGATTAAAAAGGTTATACTAGTTATGTGCTTCGATTTTCATTGAAACTCAAGTGAAGAGTGATCGTGATTGAAATGCACAATGTTGGCATGTAGAGATTAAGAAGATGAGTTGAAGCCATCAAAGGATTTTGAGAACAAGTGCCGGTCGGACAGATGTTGAATTTGAGTGTTTATAACTTGCTGACCGGCCTCAACACGATGGTTTTCGGGAGCAATAAGTTTCGTATCAGGAGGTACGATTTTTCATTTTTTATTGTATTGTAGGTTCAAATTGGTACCTTTATGAAAAATAGGATTGCTTCATATTCCATTAGGTATCTTCATTTGTATTTTATGGACGTTTGTTCAGAATTTCATCATTATTATTCGCTTGGCATCAATCAGTTAAAATGCCATTTCGGACCCTATAGACGTAAAACACTGATAAACCCATGAAATAATGAGATGAATATCAGAAAGCGTGTTACTTATTTATTATTAAGAAAAAATTACTCGGTGCGATGAGAGAAGTATAAAGAAAACTTCCTTAAGGGCATGTGATACTTCATCATAAGAGCAAATTAGTTATACCAGTTATATATTCATAATAATAAATATTTTTAGTAAATAAGAGTCAACAAACCTTCTACTCATATAGACGGAGGTTTATTGACTTTTATTAGCTAAGAATATTTATTATTATGAATGTATAATTGATATAACTAATTTGTTCTTATGGTAAAGTATCACATGCCCTTAAGGAGAATATGCAATGAAAAGTAAATTATTCAAATATTATTCCGCGTTAAATACGATGAGTTAAGGTTCTGTTATTGGATTCTGAAATTAAGGTGCAAGATATGCAATTTTTTATTGACTTCCTAACGATTTTTGGAGAAAAACGGCATATTTAGGAACATGAAATAGTAATCAAAACATTATTAATGAAACGCATTGTTAAATGCATCCTTTGCATTCGTAAAAAAGCGCAGAAAGCTCAAGGCAACTTCCGGCGCCACCAAGACAGTGGCTTCCAACTTCCGCTCACTTGGCAGTTCGAGAATCGTTTATTTCCGCTGGATGCGAACTTCCAGTCACGCTTACTGCCAATCAATATTGTGCGATCCCTTCTGAAATACTAAACTCACAGGATGGCGTTGAACTCAGTACACGCACTTAATTCCAATTCGATTTCGTCTGATTCCAATGCGTGAGCGAGCTCTTGTCATTTCCTTTGATACTGTAACAAATTACATCTGTGGAATAAGAATATTCATATGTAGTAAGGAGTGTGCAGTATTATTACTAAATAGCAAGTAATAGTTGCTTTACTTATATTGAATCATTATTATATATCGTGCTCTCATTAATAAAACATTACTAAGACTAGAGTAGCTATATTTATGTCATTCTTTGCAATGCAATAATTAACTAAAGGTCGCAGCTAAACTCTAATCATGTATTGATAACTTACATAAAAACAAGACTACATTTTATAGTAGCAGATACAATTACGAAGTCATTTATTAGCTTTTATTTAACCGTTTATTGAAACCGAAAGGAAATTATTGTTAGTAAGAAGGGAACAAGAAGGTTCTTTCCGACGCTCATGTTCCGGTTGGTTGGCAAAGACAATTGAGAAATCTGGTTCAATTGTTCCCTCCTATTGGCCGTGAAATGGTGTCATAAATATTTTAAGTATTGTCGCACTCATGTTGGCGTTGCATGTTCCAACTTGCAATTCTTCGCCGAAGAATTCAAGATCATTGACCCCCAGAGACGGAAAACTCCCAATAAGTTCCATTTTAAAATCGATTTGAATCGATCATATTTCTCAGAGTGCAATAATTACTTTTTAAACCTTATTTACTTTTAATAATTCGTCTAAATTGTATAAATAAGTATGACCCATACTAAAACAAGTATACCTAAAAATCTCTTTAAGAAAAAATAAGTATAAATTTCAAAGTGTTTACAACTCTAGAATTATCATATATTTTGAGGAAATAATAATATCCAAGATCAGAAAATTTTTTCCATTGCCAGAAAATATTCGAGAAAAATATGTCGCAACATATTATTAGCTGCAGCAAATCATTTTTCGTGGCTGTCTTAACAAGAGCATAAATTTCTACTAGTTTTCCGCGGACGTTAAAATTCCTTTCCGCCACACGATTACCTGCCAAGGTGTAATCAAATTCAGAGTAAGAGAATTTTCAACTGGCAATTACTTCAAAGTGCAAATGACCGGTTATCCAATAATTTTGTCACCAATCCTGTTTTCATAGTGAGCGACGGTTTTACTCGTCAGAAATTTAAGTCTGAATTTATAAATTGCAAGATTCCTTTTTACTTTCATATCGCGACAAGACGTGCCCTTTATAAATAAACCGGTTCACTTTCAATGTATATGTACATGTATACGGCGGTGTGCCACCAATTTCACAAATAATGAAGTACATATCAATTGCGTGCGTGGATAATCATTAATACGCCCGGATTAATCTCCTCGTCACACCCACAACCAGGGAAGAAAGAAAGAGAGAGGGAGAGAGTATGTGTTCGCTGACGCGAATGACGATATTGCTTAGAGTAACCCATTATTTCGCCGCCCTTTCTCACACTTAATCAGCCACCGATAGCCAATCTGCATCGCAGACGTGTATTTCGATACGCCTGTTTTATCGTAGATATGTATATTCTCTTAAATCTTGCGTAATTTACCGCAAATGTGCTCGGATCAGTAAGAGAAGTCGCGCGTGGCTAGACCCAATCGCTGAGTGTAGATAAAATTGATATTAAATTTGATTATGATCTATTTATTATATTACAAACATTTTATTAGGAATATATCTTATTCTCTTTTCAAGTTCTCTAAAATTAACGATGTTTATGATTCTTGGAATTTGTCTTCACCAGAAAATGTAATATATTAGAGCGGTCCTTATTTTTTGTTTGTTTCAAATCAGTTGAAATCTCTTGAAACCTCTTAAGGGCATGTATTACTTACCCGATTCCTACCTTACCGACGTTTTTTTATCTGTAACGCTACGTGTACATTTATTGAGATACCACATTGAAAATTTCCATATTTGAAGCTAAAGCCTTAAGGTATGTTTGTCTGGCCCTAAATATTGACACTTAAAAAAAAATTTTTTTATTTTTACAAAAATTTAAGACCAGATAAACATACATTAGCATATTTTCTTTAATTTTATACATTTTCAATTTGATATCTTCATAAATGTAGACGTAGTGTTACGGAGAAAAAATGTCGGTAAGGTAGGAATCGGGTAAGTAATACATGCCCTTAATATCCTTTAAATGTGTGGGAATCTTTAAAATTCTCTCGAAATATCTACAAATATTTCCAAATCATTTGAAATCCATTGACATCTTTAGAAATTGTTTGAATTTTATAAGAATGTTTTTCTTTCTGAGCTTGAATCAGTGAGAATTAGTAATCAAATAATACAAATAATGAATGAAGTAATGATAGACTTCAGAGTAAGTTTTTTGAGATTTCAAAATCTCGAACTCTGTTAAAAATCTAAAAAAAAATAGACTCGTCCATGGCTCTTTGGAGCTATTTTGCCGATAAAGCATTGTTCTATAAATAATCTACATTTCCCTTTGTGATTTTTTTCTTACGAAATTCTCCTTAATTCATTTTCCTCCGCTCTAACTATTCTATAGAAAAATTCCAAATTGATTCTAAAATGTGCCTTAAACACGTCCTTGCGGAGTGAAAAAAAAGATTGAAAAAACTGGCCACCGGTATGAAATCGATTTCCATGCTTTTTCGTCTCGGCATTAATTATATACCATGCTCGCATGGCGTAGGAACAGTGAACACAAGTACTTCTGGAGTCGGCTTATGCCTACTTGGTAAGAAGTAACCGAGCCAGCGAAGCCTGGGAACTGCTCCGCCGATAGCTAGGACGAGGGGGCAAGAAAAGAAGAAGAAGAAGGAACAGCATCGAGATTCCGCTCTCTCTATCCTCGGTGCAAGGACGACTCTATTTTATTTATCCAACCGATCACGATCGAGTCCCACTGTCAATTCTTTGACAGCCTGCTATCAAACTCCAAACAGCCGCTATTCAGCTTGCCATTTACCTGCAAAAAGTTGAGAAAAAATCCCTGAAACTTCCAACTAGAAAATTTCTAACTGTTTCTTACACTTATAGTCGATTTTATTTTTTACTCATCAAATAAAACGCGACTTTCAATTACATCATTGCATTAAGGTTTTACTGAGGAAGTTAACTAATTATCTATTTTTATTCATTTTCTCAGCCTCGCAGTTTATTAAAGGATTAAAGTTACCTAGATGGTGACAGTGGTGTGATACGCTCTCAACTAGTTTATAAAAACCTTATCTTATTCTTCCAAAATTATATCTTTACATGTTTTCTTTGGCGTCATAAGTGCTAGTTAAGATTTTATTCCCTGTTGCAATCGTTATTTAATAACAGTCTTAGTTCCAATTGGCCAATACATCTCATTCATTATTGATGACTGCGATTGGCCAAATGCGGTTTTCTAAGTGGCAGTATTATTGGTGTTCAATTAACGACTCCTGGGTTCTAATTGCAGTCACCTTGCAAGTTCCTACTCGCCCACTTATACTCCTGACACCTTTATTAGGAATTATATCATAGATCTCAAGTTGCAAGAAAATCTTTTTTTTTTTCAGACAACGAGATGCAGAAACAGTTGATTTATTGGACAGTGCTTTATCCTTTAGCTGACTCTGTTATTCAGCATTAGGCAATTCTTTCCTTTGGTTTAGCTTTTCTATGTTTATCTTTTTTCCTACTACATACATTTTTTATTTCGTTCCACTTTGTGATTCTATATGGGACTGTCTCCAAGAAACACTGGTTGTCCTCTCGTCGCTGTGGTCATGCTGGTCTAGGTCTACGACGAGACGTAATTAATAAAGCCCGCAGCAGACTTCTCCTCTCAGGTTACTACTTGTTCTGAGAAGAAGCATTCTACACAGTGACTTGGCAAATGCCAATCCTGTCTTACGCACGTCCTAGGTCCTCATCATAAATATTTCAGGTTGTCAGTATTCAATGTTGATTGCTGGAGACAACTTGCCAGTAGACTGGCGGTAATTGTTTTTTTTTGTTTTTTTTTTTTTTGATAATGAGATCCAGGATCTGATTTCCCAGAATCCTCAAAATTCTAGATCATATGTGAATTTTAGACCTTGAAACAGAGTTCAGATAGAACCTCAGACGAAGAAATGATGAAATGTTTTCTTTGATTCTAATTACAGATATATAAGATATAGATAAGACCTTTTTGGATTTACATAGTTTCCCTATAAGGGTTTTCTTAATTAAGAACCCCCATGAATATTCTATAAAGGACATTATAAAATATTCAATATTCAATTCTGAAGCAAGACAAGTCGAGGATTCTTGAATCTGGAATACCACCCTAACGGTCTGTGTCAATCTGCCTTGCATTCTCTTTTAATTTTCATCTTTAGGATTCTCCTTTTCTCGCTTTCCGGGAAATCAGTCTCCCTCGGGGACACTGCTGTTATCTTCTCTTTGTCATTATCGTGGAATGCCGGTAGAATCATTTACCGCTTTGTAATTGCTGCACTGAAATTGAGTTCCTAGACGAGCCTCTGGCAATAATCTTGAGTCTTGACTATTTGTCTTTAAAATTAGTCGATCTGAGATCAAGTTTCTTTTCGTTGATAGAAAGAGTTTCTAGATTTCTTATATAATATTATTTTAAGTGGATTTTCCATGGTGTTAAGAAATAAAAATATAATTAATAAGTGAGCATGTTTTATATAGAGTATAATATTTTTATAGCATAATAGTATGCATGTTTTCATGACTAACAGATGGTATCTCTTTTTTGTTCCAGGTGAGTCCATAATGATGTAATTTTTATTCAAGGTCTTTGTGAGTACAACAAGCGTCACATACATTATTTCTAAACAATATTATCAATTTTTTATGCATGATATTCCTAAGCACAAATATAAATTTCAATATGACTTTTTAACGTAACTCATAATTCATAGTCTAATTTAGAAACTGAAATTCGAATATCTTTCAAGTTTCTGCAAGAATTTAAAGTTTTAATCTTTCAAACTGGCCAATGTGCCAATCCAAAGACTCAAGTAAATAATTTATTGATATTAACCTGCACCTATCGAAGACTTACGTAAAGCTTTGCTGCATGATAGCGACTGGGGAAAATATCTCAAGTTTACAACTAAATTCGCAATTTACCACAAAAGCGTAAACCAGTATTTTTTCCCGGAAAAGGTTTCTCCACACATGAAGCAGAATTTATTCTTGCATGCAGACAAAGTTTGGATTGTGAAATGTGAATTCTAAAATAGACAATTGTAAATTTTCCTTAAAATGAACTCCAATATAAAATATGATGCTGGTTTCTCTCATATTTTCTTGCGAATTTCCTTCTGTAAAGGTGCGGCAATCCTGCCTAGATTACCGGTACGATTGAGCCGATCCTGTAACTCATTCGCGGATGCTGACTTTTTAGCAATAGAATTCCTGGTTTTTTCGATACATGCCCCGCTTGTCGGGCAGGACTTGACCTACGAGAAAGTCCGCTCGAGCGCAAGGATTATTCGTCTTTCTTATCTGTACACGTTCGAGGAGTAGGCGGAGGAAGCTGAGATGGTAAGATGCAATCAGGACCGATTCTCACGATCACGACCGAACCACTTAGCCCTCCACGACATCATCAAGTTTAGCGCTGATACTTACGATCGAGGAATACTGCCACGCTGATGAGACTTGATGCCAGTTTTCATGGCTTTTTGCGCTTAATGACTATGGGGTATTACGCCAGAGCTTATTCTTCCCCCTTGCTGGCACCCCTTCGTGATTTGTGTCGGCTCATAAAAGATAAAAGACGTCGTGCCTCTTTCGTTACGCGATGCAATCGCCAATCTCTCGAGCCGACGGCTTCATCCAACAGCATCACGCATGATAATCCTGACTAGTGACCAGTGACCCCATGGACTTTAACGATACGATGTTGTATTTCCTTTAAGGTCTTGTGCCGGTTAAAAATGCTAGTTATGCCGTATTTTCATTTTCCACTGCACTGTCGGCTTCTAGAAGGAACAGGACTCGGAAAAATTCACCTAATGGGGTGTATACGATGGATGGAGCGAAAGTCAGACCGGTTGCCCGTTACTACTGATTGTGAGCGAGAAATACTGGAAGATGCAGATGGCTCGATAGTAAATACCTTTTTCACTTACGCTTTAGAAATTCTCGGTTGCGCGCGTGCTTTACATTGCTGGCGTCGGACGAAAACAAAAAGGAATGTGAGACAGGTGTGAAAATCTTTATTAGGAAGCTCAAATATTTCAATTTTATTATAACATTGTAAAGAATTTTATGGGAATTTTATTAGGGATCTGAAAATTCCAGGCCATTCTGAATTAAAGATTACTCGTTTATCTCTAATGGTAAAAGTTAAGAGTCGAGTATATTTTCTACTTGTAATCAACAAACTGCAAATATAACTAATTTCGTCTTTTACAAGTTAATTATTAAAAACTTTCGTAATTTTACCATATTTTTACTATACACAAAAAAATAACGGAATATTACAAGACAGACTGTTTAACTTTGATTAATATAGCCATGAATTTGGATAAAATATATAGGTATTGTCGTAAATTACTCTATGTTTATGCAAATAACTGGTATTACAGTTTAGCGAAAGTTAACTCATTTTCTTGACAATATTTCCATGCTTTTTTATCATTTTTTCTATTTCATTTTTTTCTACAAAAATTACAATACTCCAAAATATTTTAAATTTTAAATCCTGATAAATTTAATGATTTGCTGATTTTCAAAACAGAAATATATTCAAGGCCAGAAATTTTTTATCGATCTAAAAAAGCTGCTGATACATCGAAAACTAATTTTAAGTTAATCCTCATTCAAGTTTCTGCTCAAAGAAATGTTTCTCTGCAAATTCCAAGAGACGTCTTGGCAAACAAGCAAAATAATTTATTTGCAAGTCTCCTCCCCGTAGCGACTAGACATCGGGTTTAACGTGCGTAGGTTACTTTGGTACGTTGTAAAAAACATCGTTACTAATTCTCTTAATTGCCAAGGAAAGTATGCTGTCCGCCCAGTGAAACGCGAGTAATTACCAATTACAAACGGGAGACAAATGGGCGGAGGTCGCGCCTGACGTTACGGAAGCCATTGTACGGAAAAGTGTAACATGCGAAAATCGGTGAAAAGTGGAACTGTATAATCATTATACAATGGCTCATACGTTACTTCTAATTTGGCAGTAAATGCTTCGAATACTTTCATTTCAAATATCTTTCCCTGCAAATTCTTTCAATCTTAAAAAAAATATGAAAGTCTAATGAAAATATCTAATACTTATAATTACTATTATGTAACATCTTAATTGTTTATTTTGAATTATTTGGATAACCATTGTCTTTTTTTTTTGGGCTAAAATATACTCTCTTTGGGGAAGTAGATCCAGAGTGAAAGTCGACTATCAGAATTTGTGAAATGAACTCCGTAGGAACTCTGCAGTACACAATTTATCTTAAAGATAACGATTTATCTAATTCGCTCCTCGGGAATGAGAAATAAGTCTAAAGAATAGAATTCTCGATAACGAGGGAAAAATAAAATTGCCAACCTTCAATTTTAAACAATTTCTGCAAAAGGAGGCCACTTACATTGTTTTTATAAATTTAAGCCAGTATTTTCTCAAAGACAAGGTGCATACACGCCTAGTCGATTTATAAATGACTTAATTTACATTGAAAAAAAAAATGAAAAGGCAATTCGCGGTTAGTAAAGCATATCCGATGATTAGGTATTTCTAAATTGGGGAAAAATATATTAGCAAATATAGCAGTACTTATTTTTATAGACTAATTATATTTAAATTCACAATTTTATACTGTATCGAGTTTATTTAGTATCTGTGGAAATTTACTTGTTGCCAATTTCTTCATCAAAACTTTTCCTAATCTAAAAAATGCATATTTCTCAACTCTGCTAATGCCGGATATATTTACTGATCCATGAATATAAAAAAATTGAAATCAAAATTATCGATTCAATTAGAGGTGAAATATAGTTGATTATTGCGCGATCTCGAGAAAATAGAGTTCATTACTCTCTTTGTCTCGCGAATTAATTATCATGTACAACCTTCTTCTGTATATTATTATCGCCGTCTAAGTTTCGAGAGCGTGTGTTGCAAAATAGGTTACGCGTAATTTTCAGACATTAGTTTGCGCGTACACTTCTATGTTATGCATAAGATGCAAACCGATTTAGAGCCTCGCATACCGAGCATTCTCTCATTTAGTGTTCGTGTTCCAGTTTTTCTTTTCGCGCGACGCCTTTTGCATTCGCTAACGTTGAGGCTAAGTAAGAGTTAAGTTGGCAACACCTTAATCGTCGATTCCGTGACGATTATTTACCCTTCCTCGAAGCACCTGTGCCTGCAGACATTGCAGACATTGCAGACGTCACCAAGGCATCCTTAAAACCAAGGAATGCGCAATTCACCTTCAATTTTCACAATAAAATAAGTCGAGCTTCTTATTTTTTCTTCGGGTTTTCTCTGTTTTATTTGTTTTCTGAAATTTTTGTGAGTAATTAAATTTATTTAATAAAATAAAAGGATGCAGAAAATTCTAAATACGCACTGTAAACATTTTTTCGGGAATTTTTATTAAAATTTCATTTTAAATTCCATAAAATTACTTAATATCTCGTAAAATATTGTCAAAGTCCATAAAATTTCTTAATATTATTAAAAATCCCAATAAATCTAATTAAATCTCTGAAAATATCTAAATATCCAATGCAATTTCTTTAGATTTTTAGATTCTTTATATTTCTTTAGATTCTATAAAACCCCAATAACTGGTAAAATCCCTTAAAATATTTGAAAATCACAATAAATATAAAATTCCTTGTAATTACAAAAAAAACTAAATCAATTAGAATAAATTCAATCTTTAAATCCTTTAATATTTCCAAAATTTGTATAAATGTCGTAGAGTTCGTATTTGCTTCAGGTAAAATTCAATTACATATTATGACTAAACTATTTTCCCCATCATATAATCGTGGTATGAAATAAGTCTTGAGCCTACAAACGATGATACAAGGCTTCATTGTCCATTAGTCTAAATTCCAGAGACGTAAGATTTTAATCATTTTAAGCTCTGACCTCGACAGCAAGAAATCACATTCCACCGTCATTTATAATTCTCCTCCTAATTATTTTCAAAGAATGCATATCAAGATCTTATTTCTCTTTAAAACAATATTTCCCTCAAATGACATTTCGTTCTTGCAATTATATAAATAAAAAAAAAACTATATATTGGCGCAACTTTGACGATCTGGTTGGATTGTATAAAAGTAGACATATATATTAACATAAAAATGAGACAGACTATAGGGTCAAAAATAAGTCCCAAAAATATAGATTTCTCTCCGGGTTTATGAAAGTCTAAAACGTTTAATTCCCACATAATTCGAGACGAAACAAGGATCTACAAAGCTTGGATTTATTCCACGCTAATATGGGTTACCCGTAATATCCTTCGTGACCCTAGAACACGAGTGCGTCATATATGGCAAATTCATGGGGATACCGGTCGTGCCAGTTCAGTTTCTCGATCATGTTCGAAACCGATCTCGATCTCCGAGAACGATCTTTTCAAATGGATCGGCATCTCGTCGTATCTCGTCTAAGATGGAATAAGGCCCTGATATCTAACCTTGATTCGCCACAGGACTCGTCTTGAGAAAGTGAAATCCTTCACTGGACGCGCATTTCTTCCATGAATTATCTCCTCTCGTCATACAACTGGATCACAATGCATTCACAGTGTTGTAATTCCTCGATTCAACTTTCGTAACCAATCAAAAGTTTTTTCTATATCATTTTTATCTCATTTTTAGTGCTTGACAGCTTTAATTTTGCAAGATCTAAAGTGGGACAAAAACTGCATGTCACTGGTCACAATTTGTGCAATTCTGATTTCAAAGTATAGAGGACCAATAAATTAAGAAATTTGTTGCGATATACGTGTTGTGTTATTGCTTTTTTTAAATCTCGAGGAATAAAAACATCCAAAATTTTTCCATTACTTTCAGTTTTCTCCATATACCAGAAGTTTGGAACTTTCAAATGAACGAAATATTTTTCGCGAATTCTATTTTATCCAAAAATATTCTTCCAATTAAAAATAATAATAATATAGACATTACAAGTTTCTTTAATACAGAATTATTTTCGATGCAAATGAATCAATACTATAAATTGTTTCTAGTTTAAAATACAATAAATACAAAAATTCGTTCATTTGAACGTTCTGAACTTTTCTATCATTTTTCTCCCACCTATTGTATTCTAATTGCAAAAATGATTGAAAAGTTCTGAACGTTCAAGTGAACGAATTTTTGTATTGATTGTATTTGCAACTATAAAAAGTTTCATTTCAAAAGATTCATTTCCATTGAAAATAATAAAGAATTAAATAAACTTGTAATCTTAATTGTTATTTTTAGATAAAATTTATTTATTTCTAGATAAAATATAATTTGAAAAAAATATTTCGTTCATTTGAACGTTCGAAACTTTATTCACATTTTCAAAAATTGAAATATAAACCCAGTAACATAATTCCCGAATGCATTTGCCCCATTTTTCTTTTCTTTTTCGGAACAAATTATCTGAAAGTGATTTTTGTTGATTTCTTTTCATGGTCAATTTAAGTCTTCTCTCACCCACAATACGCACTTCCCTATTATGTACAATCATTCATGGGTGAGTGATTATTTCCCTCAGTTTCGAGAGCAATTAGATATTTGCGAGCAATTGCATTCCTCTCTTTTCTTGATCATTCACTGAACCATATCTTTTCTCAGTCCGCGCTCAAGCATGGAAAATGAGAATGTTTCTTATACTCTATTCACAACACACTAGCACATTTCTCACTTCTTATTCTTCTCCTTCAACTTCTGAGTCGATTTTAGTCGTTTAGGTCTTTATAGTTTAGCTTCTCATTGGCCAATTTGCCCTCACTTAGCAATTTTCGCATCCAACACACCCTTTGGGCTTCTAAATGAGGGCATTTTGAGTACTTTGTAGAATTCTGCCGTTTTAATGCTAATTTAATGGAAATTGGTTATAACCAACAGGAGATAAAGAGGTGATTTTGCTTTGGAACTGACGTTTATGGGAATGAAAGATGATCTTAAGCAGAGTGAAAGACTTGAGAAAATTTTCCGATTGGCGGAGTTTAAACTTCAAAATTTTAGTAATAGGAAAATTATTTGGTCCAGATCATTGACATATGTCAATTATCAACCAAACATTGATACGAAACTAAGGAAACCTTTTAACTCTCAGAGGTTTTTTTTTTATTTATACATTAGGCAATCTCATAAATATTATGTTTGAATATATGTCAATTATCTAGGCTAAATAAAACTGACATTTGATCAATTACAAGGTCTAATATTTGAATGCTTCCGGGTAAGAGTGACAAGGTTCTCTGAGACGAAAATTAATATTTTTGGCATCGTTTAAAATTGATACAGAAAAATACAAGGCGGTCATCAACAAAACAGTACACTTGTTGATTTTATAAGCCATCGCCGTATTTGGATTAACGTGGGTGTACGTACACGATATGATGTATCGGTACTCACTTCCCCGTTCCAAAGACCGCATTTAACAAACATACGATGCACATCTCGATTGTTAATGTCAATTTCGAAATCATGTTCGAAAGTCCATTTCAAACGTATTTCAAGCGTTAAACATTATTTATCTTTATGACATTATTAATACTTAATACCTTCTTCTCAGTTTTCACTCCCAGTTTATTATCAGCTTTTTAAAATAACTTCTGATCATTTTTATTGCAATTATCTCATTCCCCCAAGGAGAAAGTGATCCAATTTTATTTCATAAAAAAGGTATCAATGAAAGTATACGTAAAAATGCAAAACATATAAGATCGCAAAAATTTCGTGTTTCTATAGACAAATGATTAATCATTAAATATCAGTAAATTAATTGTAACTTTGAAATTTAAAAGCTTTGAAATTTTATAATTATAGGCATTTATACTGACACACGAAGAATTCAGAAAAATATTTTTTTATGCTTCCACATCTTCCTTTTATAACTCTTTTAAAGAAGTGTTTACGGTAATCACGAAGAGTCTCTTCGATTTTATATATCTCTTCGATCTCGACATTAACTCGGGAAGTTATAGTGGAAATAGTTGAAAGTTATGGTCGTATCTCAGCTAATATATTTCCGCGAATGAGTGGAATAGAGTCATTTAGTCTCACGAGAATCTGCACTTAGTTCCGTTTCAGACCTTGTAATTTTGCCCGGTGCAATTTCACCTGTCGCTGGTCAATTAAGAAATCGATTACGTTTTAATCGCCTATCGAACCGTTATGGTCGTCGGCGAACCGGTCGTGAGGTCAAGACCCATGAATCACCCATGGATGTACCTGTCCTGTGCTCCACGTAACACGGTAGAAAAAACATATATTGAAGATACAGGGCGATTTACGAGAACTTTTTGCTTTTGAAGAAAGTGAGACAAATTGAAAAAGAGAAAAAAATCCACTTGGGAAGTTATTTGAGGAACTATTTTTGTAATGGACTCTGTGGAAACTTGCCAAAGGGGATTAGGTGTTTTTATTTTCGACCTTCTTAGGATCGGTCTTCCAAGAAAAATAAATTTATCACTATTTTCATTCTTAGAAATGAATTTATATTTAAAGATTTTTCTTAGAAAGCTTTCCATTTTTTTTAATCTTTAGAAGAAGAATTACGTCCTTTTATAAGGACACAATTGACGTCTGCGTTTAAAAAAAAACTGTATTTGCTACAAAACCAAACATTACAAACTTTTTTCTCAAATTTATTGAAATTGAAGGTGATTAAAACTTTACTCTCTTAATTGAGATATATTCACTTATTTTGTTGCTCTCAATACAAAATCAATACTTCACACTGAAAAAAAGGTTTGGTTCGGACAACAAAATAATTTTGTTGATATTTGTGCAACAAAATTTTTTTGTTGGCTCAACCAAATTTTGTTGAACTAACAAAAATTTATTTCAGACAACAAAACATATTTTGTTGCACAAAATATTTTTTTGAGTGCAATCTGAAAAATCGAAAGTAAAAATGTTAACCCGATGTAAACAATATTTGATTATTTAGAGGATCATTAAATTTAAAACATCTTGTACGCATATCTAGTCTTCAAACGCCTGCGGCTTTCCATAAGAGTTCAATGATGTGTATACATTTGTTGAGTTAACACTCAAATTAACATATTGTTTGCACAGAGACTCTGTTCATAATGTTACGTTCAGTTTGTCAGGAACACATCTTAAAGAATTGTAGATAAGCTTCTATTGTTATTGACACTAAAGACGTACGCTTCAAAAATTTTAAATCATTTCTTTTTCATTCAGCAAAAAACATTTTCATTGAACAAAATCATTTTGTTAAATTTATCAAATATTGACACAACCTTTTTTATCGAATCTACGAAATGCCTTATATAATCAAATTAACTAAAACATTTGGTCGAGCCAACAAGAATAATATTGTAGACAAAAAGATACCGGATACACGCCTACTGCATCGTCGTTCGGTTATAAGGGGTTAAATGCCTCTAAGGTACTTGAGAGTACGTACTCTTGAAGTACTTGCTCTTTAATGCTCTTTACGAAAGGACCGTTATTTATTTCGCGTACTCGTCTCATTATCTCGTGTATTCAGGCGTTTTTAAAGCCATTTTCGAGTTCACGCAATTTCAATAGCAACTATACGTAAAACCAGGTCATTCGGATAATCAGATTCCCCCACGAAACTCGTCTATTCACTCGCACTTCCGGGTTGCTCCATTTTTTCTCCTTTTCTTTCCACGATCTTATTTTTCTTTTTCTTTCATAAACTGAAATGAAACTCAGTTCAAATGAAAGTCTTGTATCCAATTGACATTTTTCAACAGAAAACTATACAAGATCCCGAGTGTCAATATTTTAAACTTCTTTCAACCCTTTGAATTATCAAAGATTAGAGATTTTACAAAGATCTGTAGACGTGTTGAAAATTATAGAAGGTTCTAAAGAGTTTTAAAATAGGTCCAGTAAGAATCAAAAAAGAATATGTAGGGATTAAATAATATATAATATGTAGGATTAAAGAAGACTTTATAATTATAGAATGATTCATGGCTAAAAGAGATACAAATTTTCGACGTGAGCTTTGACAATTAATTGTACGATGACACCAATAACATCTTGGATTATTTCTGCGTCTTATAAACTCGATCGCGTTATCGGGCAACGTCATCGAGTATTATTTATATGCATCGACGCTCTCGCCTTATTAATGTGAAATCAGGCATCGAACGCTCTCATGTACGTGCATAATCTTTCCAACATGTACGGGATATACATTTACTTACAACTCTTGAGGAAGAAGATTCTTTAAAGAGTGTCGTTAATGTTCTCGATCTGACGTGACTGCCCCCTCTATAATAGAACTCAAATAAAACACCACGTATCAATTACTTCATTATAAAAATCACCAACAGATGCGTCCCACGCAATAATCTGCAAAGAAAACGGAAATTACAGAGAAAAGTTGATTTATTTGGGTCAGGGAGTAAATTAAAAAATGATTACCTTCTTGGTGTAGTTATTTATTTAATAAGGTACATTAAAAGCAAAAACAAAAAGTACAAATATAAATATTTAACAAGAAGAATTTCTCACGGCTCTTGTTAACTACTTGAGGCGAATGTTAATTGAATTTACTCTTTATTGGAGCATTTTTTCATCAAATCTATATATTTACTTTAATTAAATTACCCTACTCTCCCATAATCGCAAATTAATGTTCAAACAGCATTTTTAGCTGTATATAAGTGATGCAATACGGTGATTTATTTGAGACAATATACCCGGTTTTAATACTTTTAATCAGTTTGCATGTGTAGATCTCATTTTCAATAAATAATTTGAATCCACTTTATACAAGGATAAATTGAAACTAATAGCACACGCAATATTACAGAGATTAAAGCGTATAACGAACGATTCATTTAAATTACGAAGTGAATCGCGATAAACGACTCGAAGAAATGCGAATTTATGTTCAAGTTTAGATTAATGTTTAGCAGTCCTTACGTAACCGACGAAAACTGAAAGGGATAAAAAAAAAGTAATTTAACAAAATGTTGTTCCGAGCGAGTTTAACAGGTTCTTCCAGGAGATAACCAGATTCACCTGTTCCGGCAGCACGAAGTGGCGACAAAAAGTGGTGTTAAGTACGCGACTAATTTGAATGCAGTCAATTAGTAATGCGACACTGACGCATGGACCGGCCTTTAATCGCGGAAATGTCGGCAGTTGGCTCAAATCGGAATTACAAATCGGGCCGGAAAGTGAAAACTTTCCTGGAGCTAGACGTTACGCAGCCGTTCTGCTTCCGCACGTTGTTATTTCAACGAATGGAATGGATGGATGCACGGATTGCCTCACAGGATGCCTCCTATCGATGAAACCGAAAAAAGCACTTTCGTTCTCCAAACCCAGCTCCTTCACTTATTCTTTATTTGTAAATGGAAAGATTTTTGCGAATATTCTATCATCACTTGATATATTCTTAAAGCGAACCAGTGTGAATCATTATTCACACTGGTGAATATGACAGAATATTGCAATGTAGAGTACCGTAACCATTTTCGAAGAGGAAGTATAATATACTCTGGGAAAGTATATTGTTTCGCATATTATCTGGGATGATTATCACGTTTATTTTGCACCGCTTGGACTGTTTGCTTTCATACTTTAAACGTAACATAGAAAAAACTAGGGATTTTATGTTGTTACGGATCACTGAAAAACTGGTTCCTTTAGAACCTGCCAAAATCAGGTATTATCAGAACCAAAGTATTCGTGAAAGTCGTTCTTATCTCTATATTCTTTATCTTTTATATTCGTAATTCTGTGGTCAAATTACATATAGGTCTACATCTCTGAATCTGTTTTCTTTTCGAGTTAGAAAAAATTGATTCCTTTGGCTACATTTTCTTGTTGCATCTCTATAAGTTGATTCTATATTTAACACTCTTGTTTTTTCTGTGTAACGATTCAAAGAAATCGTCTGCAATCAAGTGATAATTAAAGTGAGTTATTTTTTCCTTCTCTCGTTTGCACGCAGAGCACAAAGCTACTTTCCCACGTAATTGTCATCCTGTAAATCAAGTTACACAGGATCTCAATTATCCTTGACGTAATTATTATTCCATTAGGGCATGATCAGAATTCTCGGTTGAGGTCAAGTAGAATGATCAGTTACATACTTGTTAACACAGATATATAACACAATAGGCGAAAGTACTCGAATCATGTTGTCCTAAGAGCAATTTAACTGGACCGGCGAATAGTTCAAGGTAAAGCCAACAACCAAAATTACGCAAGTCTGTAAAATGACACCTCAATGTTTTTCCAAATTCGGAACCAGCCATGAAATTATACACTGAAAAAAATATTTTGTGCAAAAAAATATGTTTTGTTGGCTGAAATAAATTTTTGTTAGTTCAACAAAACGATTTGTTGGTTTAACAAAACGTTTTCTTGACCCAACAATAATTTGGTTGAGCCAACAAAAAAATTTTGTTGCACAAATATCAACAAAATTATTTTGTTGTCCGAACCAAACCTTTTTTTCAGTGTAGAGAGCCAGGAGAATGGGAAATTGCAGTTGATAAAAATGAAGTCTTCATCATATTGTAAAGATCCAACTATTAATACTTGGAAACGAGAACCTTTGAGTGGCTCTAATTGAAATAAATCAACTTTATATACCAACAATCTCCGTGAAAAATCGGATTGAAATGGAAGTGAAACTTTAGAAAGCTAAAAAAAGGCGTGAAGCAACAAACTAACAAAATTGAACTTTTACTCGATGTTTTCGCAGCATTAGCAGTTAGCATGTAGCAATTTGCATATTGAACTATGGGGAACCCGATCAATTACTCGTTACAGCTGGAGTGTACACGAAGTGTACTCTTTCTTGTTGTATGGCTCGACCCTGGAGAGCAGGAGTACTGTTATGAGTGGCAGGAGCTGTCGGATGGACAGACAAACCACCAGACAGACACATAACAGACAGACGAATATATACATGTATGGATTTCCCATGGTATAACTACTTGCCATGCAAGCAGCGTAACCGAGGCATGGACGAAACGATTCTTCCGTAACGAGTATATACTGCCCTATGTATCTTTTTTTCTCCATCACTCGTCTTATTCATTTTTTTTTACTACCCCAAAACAATAAAACGAGACTGATGTCGTCTCCACATTCCAATCTGCTGAAGACCAGTCGGGTTACGAATTGAAGGTCTTCGACCCTCGGATTTTTCGAGTATGGTATTTTTTAAAAATATATCTTGAATTCATATCCTTCTCGAGTGACATCATATTAAAAGAATAAAAGCATCGAAAGGATGCCGAGGACGATTCTCCGGAGGTTAGGACCTTCGCTGACTGAAATGATCATCTTGTATTCCGGTCACGTGCCTTCTTTCCGGACGTGTTACCTCAAAATTACTATTGCAAAATCAAGATTTTGTCATTATAAAAAATCATTATAATTGTAAAAGACTTATTTTAAACTTAACGATTTTAGGATTAAATAATACTTCCAGATATGAGAGAATTTTTTCGTTCAGATATTCCTTATAACTTTTTATTTAAGGAATTATTTTTCTGTTGCTTAAAGAACAATGGACAGTAACTGATTAACTGCTGAGCATAAAGGCTGTTCTCAGGGTCGACGTATCACTGAAACTGTAATGTGGGCAATAAAAAGTGCATGTAAAACTAATCAGCTTACGAGCATAGTCGAGCACAAAGAAAAAACAGTGTTTTACAAAAGCTTTCGCAAAAGGACTTAATGGTTCTGTTTATAAAAAATGGTAATAGAATACAGCAATTTATGGTTACAGTTTACATAAATGGAAAGTAATTTTTCTATTTATTGGTAAATTATGATACTAATGGTCCAAATTAAGTTTTTCTGTCTTTTTTTTTTATTAACGACAGAGGAGTATAAAAAAGACTGAATAAAACGAAAGCTTGTCATCTTAAAACATTATGACCAAGTTCGACATATTCTCTGTGTACCTACTCTTGTTATGTGGATATGGCGAGCACGTCCGACGCTTGAAAAAAATGTAACGCACAAATCACTTCAACCTCGACCCTTTCACCGTCGGGAATCATTTCGTCGGACTTGCCAATCTGGGCCAGGCGAAAGAGCAAGTAACTTTCATCGCGCGAATTAAATAAAAGGATGTTTACACAACTTTCAGTTACAGCATAGGGAATTATCTTTTGACAGTCAAATTAATCAGCCTTAGCTCCTACATTTTATTCCTATCTGTGATTTTAGTATTTATGACTGCTTTTCCAACAATAATTTATTATCAAGGAACTATTAAGACCTGTAGACTAATTTCTGCCAGTGATTTTATCCGATTATCCTGTTTTTCGACTTTTATTTATCAATATTTATTAAGAAAATCATGATTAATGGATATATTTTCTCAGCTTGTAAATTGAAGACATGTTGAAGTTTCTAATTTGCACTTCTGCATTTCCCTGAGCTTACAGACAGAGGAATTGAAAATGATAATAAACTAGTTTCGTTCACGAAGGTCTGTGAATTTGTTGACCTTATTTTTCTGCACAATGGGTAGCGGCGTGAGAAAAAAAAATTTCTTATCCTCTTGGACACATATCAGCCCGCATGACGTCGCAAACCTGTCATTATCATGTGTTGTGCACACGTATCCTCCCGTATTATATTTGCAAAGCTCTTTCGGTTATCTATAAACATTAAACCAGAGTCACCTGGTCATTTTCTGTAAACCGGATGCACGCATTCCAATATTTAACAAGGAAGGACGATGCGCACATGAGTTTAAAAAAGAACATGGAAATTTTCACCCCACTTATTCGGGAACACGTTTCAATTTAATTTTAAACGAGAATTAAAAGTCTGATTTGAAAAATGATAAAAGCAAAGTCCAATAATTCAAGTTATCTTTCACTTGCTGAAAGCGTGATTAATTAAAGTTTTGCACTTTTCTGGAGCGTGGGAGGTGATAAACTGTGGACATGATTTAATAATCGCGGTCAATATGTAAATAAATCGAGGCTTCGATCTTGTAACTTGGATTTTTGCCAATATTATATAGTTTTAATCGAGACGCATGGTAGTTAAACTGAATTGCAGTTAATTATCAAGGTGTCGTAATGACCGATCGCCTTTCTCAAGACGAATGCTGACTGTCCAATTGAAATACATAATTCTGTCTATAATGACTACCAGTTACACTGTGACCAAGTGTCCCTCTGAAGCAAACAACATCCAAGGAAAATGATTCGATCAGAAAAATCGATAGTACGCAATGTAAGCTATCGAATCGTGCCACTGAAATGACGAGATTCTGAACGTTAATTATGCAAACTGTCTTTTCGACTGACTAACTATACAATCGAATTCTTAATGAAATCACTCAATTAATAATTATATATATATCTGTGTCTGATTTCTCGCCTTTGTACATATTTCAAATAAAGTGCGATTAATTTATTCACACCAGGATCCATTCACAGCTATTTAATTGGATGTAATTATTCGCAGGTGTATATAATTAAATAGCACCCGAAGAAACTTTACAAATCCTCACATTTGTAAATGTTTGGAACTTGTTTTAAAATGTTTAGAATTTTAATCTTTTGAAATAGGAATCACGTTTGAAAATAAACTTAGCAGGAAAAGTATCCATTTTTTTTCTCTTTTTGAATTGAATTTTCACTCAAGTCTTAGTGAGTAGCAAGAAATGTTAGAATGCTATTCACAAGATCGTTTAAAAATTCTATTTGAACATTTATGCGCACTCACGTTTTCGTGTCTCCCTTGGATACGCGATTCGCATGGAATTATCCTTCAGAGTCGTGAAAAGTTTTGCTATAATACCTGCGCCAAACATCACGAATCGAAAGATTTTTTGAATTTAAGCCTTAAAAACTATTCCAATTATAAAACCATTCTTTAAATTACTTTTAAAACTCTGTTCGTGTCATATTTCCTACGATACACAAAAAACCTTCGAGAGTACTTTACTCTTAAATTACTAAATTGCTATATCTCCGATTCCTGAAATTAGTATCCCCCGGCGTCAAGCTTGTAAAAAAGCTTGTTTCAAAAATGTGAAATTGTGGGGTTGCAGAAGAGACTTGCCTGGAGGCAAAAGGGTTCCCTAAGTACGGTCCTGCCCACGTACAACGGTTCTTTAATCCCGAACAATTCACTTGGCACGATTCCCAATCGTCCTTTTCACGTGATTAGAATTGTAAATCCTCAGTTTCCTTCTTCCTGTTTTTGTCGCCAATTCACTTTTTAATATTTCCACGGGTTTTTCCGAATTTATTTGCGGGTTTAAGGCTATGGGAAAACTGATTAAGCGCTAATTGAATGAAAAAGGTATCCATCATGGTATCGGTTCATCGTTTCTAGATCGATATCGAATCTGCGACCTCGAGGCGATCCCAGATGGCGATTAATCAATACCGTCCGCAGATTAATCATCGACCATATATGTTCGATATACTGAGCTCGTTATACATAATAAACAAATGTATAGGTGGCTAGTTAAATAGATTAAATTACAAATAACAGATGGAAATCTTTTAATAATAATAATCACTTTTTTATTTACTGTGAGATTTATTTGAATACCAGAATATTGAATGCAAGCCCCAATAAAGTCGTAGTTTTAAAGAGAGATTGAAAAATAGCTCCTTGCATCTGAAATTTATAGCCAGCATCAAATTTATGCTGTCTTTTCTTCGACAAGACTCTCGCCGTTATCCATAATTTTCACGTTTCTCTCCTTTTATAAGGGACACCCGGTCATCCTAAAACCAGACGATAAAGTAAAATGTACAAGCCTAACAGCGTGCGTTCTTTTGAAGTACCTCTCTGACCCATTCGTACCCCTACTCCGAATACATAAGACGCATTCATTCCATGTCTTTTTAAAGTTTCAATTATTTCTCCCAAATCTTCATTTTTTAAAAACTGTTCTTATAGTCCCTAAAATCACAAACTTGAAGTCCATTTATAATTTTTTTAATCATTATGATATCCCCTTGATATCCTTTGAAATTTCTTAAAATTCCTTTAAATTCTACGAAATAAATAAAAAGAAAACAAACTTTTGGGTTTCGTGAACTTTGGAAACTTTTTTTTTTGTTATTTTTATTCAATAAATGTAAAAAAAATTTATCAGACCATTACATTGGATAAATTTTCCTTGTCAAATAAATTGTGTTAAATTAAATATTTTAATTATGTAAAAGGAAAATAGCGAAAATTAATTTATACCTGACCTTCGATGTGGGAATCCCTTTTTAAACATCTTAAAAATACAATTTTACATCTGCGATACTTATTGGTCGCGTCAATTCACTTTTATCATATCGATAAGCCTCACAAACTTGATAAAATCGCAAAATAAAATTTGAGCAGATAAGAAAAGACAGACTTCTTTGTTCCGACGATTTGACGAGTGAAGTACAGATAAATACACAGTGTACAAGTGTAATAAAATTCTATTACTCATTCTTTATCCTCTATCGAGCAATCTTCGACTTAAAAATATCGTTCCCTGGTTACCTCACCGGAAGTAGCAACCTACCTAGCAATTAGGAATTTGATAAATTGCTAGATGAAATGTGGGGTTCAGTGAGTATTGTTTTTCACGCGAAATCTTTTATATCGAACCGGTTATGTTACATTGAATGTTGGCCATAACTTGCCAGGATTAGATTCTTCATTCTATTAATTACATGGATAGATAAACTCTTTCCAGTAAGTGCTATTTCTTCCCCGAAGTCTGCCTAATTGGCTGTGCGCGTGCCTTTTTCATATGTTGAAATTAGCGAGGGCGTTAATATATACCTTTCGCGATGGACTAGCTTATTATTGAAGCTGATTAATTTTGATTAATTTTTTTTAATATTGTCAGATTTTCTAGGTACTTTTCAGTAACGAAATATTAACCACATTTTTTTCACATTTCAGGAGCCAATCAAAAGCGTCCTACCTGGCCTACCGTCGCGAGAGAGGTGTACCGGACAATGAGGGTAGTTACAAAAGAACAATGTCACCCACAGCTCGCCTGGACGATTGGCCTCGAGACCGGGACGACCCGGTTCTCCTACGGGTGACACCTCACCATCCTCACACCCTTAACCATCATCACCACCAGCATCACGAACTCGCCAAATCCCACAGCGTCGATGCTCTACACCAACGTATAGAAGACAGAAACAATAGTCACGCAGTCGAAGTAATCGGCAAGCTCTCCCAAGATCTCACAAAGAAGCTCCAAGCCAACGAAACCCGTTCCCGAACCGAGAACAACAACAACGACAACTTGGAGGACAGATACCAACAAGAAAAGAGGGAGAGACTCTCGCCCCAGAGCATTGAGGTCCTCAACGACCGGAACCGGCAGTTGGAACGAGAACGTCGGAAGTTGGCAGCCAGTTGTGAACCTCAAACTCGTCTTGATGGTTCCCTTTCTTCACCTGGAGATTTCTATCGCGAAAGGAGCGCGACGATCGAGATGACCTCGCAAAATGTCGAGCTTCTTAACCGCAGGAACGCGGGCATCGAAAGAAGATCTATGTCCACGACAACGACCACGACTGCCTACCCAACCACTGAAAACAACTGGTCCAGAAGCTGCGAGATCAACGACATCGATACGAGGCCTGGGGACAAGCCTCCACCTCCTTGCAGTTCACCACCGAGGTCTCCAAACCCAGAAAGTCCCAAGTCAAGATCACCGAGAGGAGCTGTTCCCAGAAGAACAGGGAGCTGTTCAAGTTCCGGTTCGTCATCAACGAGATCTTCAGATTTGAGAATCTCACCTAGCACTCTGCCTTCAAGGTTTTCTCCGAAAACTCCTTCGCCTTTGGATTCTCCGACGAGAAATGGTCCAAGATCGCCTACCGAGTCCTTCCCAGGAAGGAAGGTCTCGAGTCCAACCCAGACTGACAACACCGGGTTTTGGGACAAGACGAATTCGCCGATCAGCACGCGGGTTAGAAGAGCAGATTTTATTGCTAGAAGATCTTCGTCAGCCAGGTCGAGGATTAGTAATGGGTCGTCGGTTTCTTCGACTTCCAGTGTTTCTACTGCCTCGAAAGCGTCCTCATCCTCATCGCCGAGGTCCTCTCCTATTCAGGACGCCATTAATTCGCCCTGTGTCTCCCCTCAACCTGGAATTGAGGGGCTGACCTTGGTGCAAAGAACGGAAGTGGTTTTGCGGGTAAATGCTGCTACTAGTGATGCAGCTTCTCAGACTGAGCTTCTGGAGGATCAGGAGGATCGATTGAGCAATAAAGAGGAGATTCTTCCTGAACCTAGGAAGAAGCTGCCGGAAGAAATCGAGTGCGAGGAACTCAGCAGAGACCTTGCTAGTCAACTCAGTCCGAATGACAAACTCGTGCCAATTCTTGGTAAGTTGCATTTCATGGCATTTACAAGAATTCAAAAGATAGGAAAGGTCCTTTTCAAGATATTTATAGTTTTCAATAAATGTTTTTTTTTTTTTAATGAAATTATTCGTAAAATATGTGGAGAATTTCATCAATTGTTTATTCCTTGCTCTCTCTCTCTCTATTTCTCTATTTACTTTCATTCTTCTTGAGATCCCATAAAACTAACTCGCTTAACTTATAGGGGTCGGTTGTTGACTCGAGCCTTTCTTTGGCTTCGTTTTGGTCTGAATTCAGGTACAATAGTATATCTTGGCACTCACAAATACTTGGTCGTATGTCGCAATATTACGCAACCTATTAATAAACTGTTATTATATATCTAAAGATAAATATATATAAAATTCCTCGTGAAAAAGTTCAATGTTTTAACTTCTAATCATCAACAGATATGCAAATATAATAGAAGATACTAATAAAATAAAATTATTTTAATTAAGTGAAGACAATTTATTGAAGAGTTTTCATTATCTTTTGAAAGTGACTTTTAGATACCTTGAATAGAACCTGGTGCGATGACCTTTTATTTTAATAAACGCTAATCCAATCAGCAGCCGGGGAACATTATTCAATTACGCGTCATTGCTCGCGATATTGTATGTGCACGCACGCGCCTCTTATAGCATTAAATTAAGGCTTCCGGAAGGAGGAATTTCACAAGCGCAAGGTATATTAATAGTGCTTAATAACAGTGCGACATGAACTGATCAGTTGTCATCCGGAATAATGGCTCTGAGTAATTATTACTTCGATGCTTAGATGTTGAAAAATTACTAGCTGCTTTATATTTTCTCGATTTAACTTCATTAAGGCAAAATGTCTAACAAAATATATAACAAGATTCACTTCTTTAAACTCAAATTGGGTCTTTTATTCAGGTTCATGTGCAAAAAAGGAGAAATAAAACTCGAATAAATAGTAGAATAAATTCTTATCTTCTTTCTGGTAACCTAATTTCGGAATTTCTTTTCAGTTCCAGTACCAGAACACAAGAAACCAACAGACTACGTATCCGGTCTCTTCAGGGTGGAAGCCACTTTACAGCCTCGACCAAGACGAAGACTCTCCCTCGAAGAACCTCCTTCGCGTGTCGATAATGAAACCGAAGAAGAGAGCAAGTAAGCTCCAGATTTATAATTCTTTAATCACTATTTGAAGAACATTTAAAAATGTCTTCGCCTCTATAATTTCGAACCAATTTCTGATAATCATAGGCAATAGAAATTAGCTTTCACCTTAAAAAGTTGCAATAGTTAAAATCCAATTCTTATATTATACTATAATAAAACCGAATTGCTTTCCAAGAATCGTAAATATCGTTCAACATCGATTGTGGACTGAAGCTCAATTACATTTCTAGTTCAGAAAGAGTAGAATCGTTGAATGAGATGTCCTTGGTACAAATAACAGACCAGGAGATTCAAGGCCGTTCTTTTCTACTTTCATCGATGCTGATTCTGATAGAGCCTTGAGGTCGTTCTCCATCAGATTAAAATGGTGTCCAGCGAAGGTACCGCGCCCAGAAAACCTCATAACAATGCGTGCGTACCTGAGCACCACCCACCGTATCGTAGACATCATGATGACCTTGCGACCCATGATGCATATATAAGAGTATAAGAGCGTTCTTCAGGACAGAAAAAATGAAGGGAGAGGTTCGCAATACCTTAGATTCTTTCGCAGTGGCGTACTTTCAGGAAAGACTAACAAATTACTGTTTTTATCAGTACTATAAAGAAGATGATGATCTGGACCACCAGTAGTTATACCTGAGTGGGTGGTCCAACATCTTAACTAATGCCATTCATCATAAAAATTTCTTCAATTAGAATCCTTACAAATTTAAACCTTTAATTAAAATTTCAGTTACGAACTCGTTATGAATTTGGATTGCTTCTGAATTTTTATAATTTCTAATTACATAGCAAACTTGAACTTTGGATTTCTTCTTTGCTAACTTTTACAAAATTAAAACTTCTTTTGATTCTGTTTTGGGTACTGCATTTGGGTAACTTCGTACTTCAATTGGATTGCGAATTCCAAGAGGAATACTCAGACTACACCATTGGCCTTTCTTCCTCCTCTGTATTTTATAAGCACTGTCATTTGATTTGCAAGATCATCGACTTTATTACAGACTCCGTCTTCTTCCTCCCACGTAAATTACACGCACAAAATATGTCATGCGTGTAACGTCCTTGAAGACTGCACCTTGAGAATTTTATTACTTTTCTTCAATCTAATTTGAAAGATCTCCCTAGAAATTAAAGCAAAGTTTTGTTTTATTTAATTCTGATACAACATTCCAGCTCTCAAAAAGCTATTTATTTTTTGCTAATTTATCTTTATCAATCTTGCTTAACCTTTTGTTTGCATACTTTCTTCTCTTCTATCGCATTCATTCATCAATCTAATCGCCGTTCGATCAATAGTTTTTTTCTTTCCAGATTCCTTGCGATTTTTTTCCTTCTCTACGAAATTCATGCACATCTGCCTGATGGAATTCCACTGCTTGAGTAACAAAGGGTATTCTTCTTTCACTGAAACGTCGCGGAAGTTTGAGGTTCTTTCTTCACGTTGTCCCGTTGGGAGACAACGAAGCACGTATGCTTGATACTTGTATCTGAAGACGTGGCGTCGGTCTCTGAATACGACGTCATTTCAATAGGACTTTTTGATGATAGATGCTTACGTATTCAGGAATCAAAGATTAGAACGCTTATTATTATCGAAGAAGATTTCTTGGATTATGTCTGTCGGTTCATGCATGGAATACTGCACTTTATATTCACTTCTTTCCATCAGTGAACATCGTCTCTCGCACCTGAGTTTATTCGGAATAAATTAATGAATTACAGTTGACCTACATTTTCCCCTAAAATGAATTTCAAGGAATGAATTTAAGTGCATCCTTTAGAATTTTGAGCACTATAATTTTCTCAACTTATTTTTCAAGTGTCGTCTAAATCTCCTCAAAGTAGGCCACTTTCAATTGATTCTTCTTCATTGCTACCAATTTTACCCTTCAGCTATATAAAACCAATATGTCAAACAAACTGCATCAAATTGAAAGCGATTTGAATCACTTCTAATTTAAAATCTATTTTTCTTTCTCAGGATCTCCTCGACAGCATGAAGGTCAAATCTATTGACTTTCAACATAAATCTCTGTAAAAAGCGCTGTGAAGTAATATTTGTGTTCTCAACCATGTCATCCATTTTATAGCACCCTCATAATACTGTCCTCGATGAATGAGAATTCGTCACAACGAGGTTTGTGACGCTATCGACGTGGGAGGTCGGTAATGATATTTTCTCTTTCGCGATACCCGACTACAAACAACATGGCACGCGTCCATAGGAAAGACATGCGACTCGTACAGACCTCTCAATGCACAATTATCACGTGGGTGCCAGCATCAGGATTCCTTCTTGACATTATTAATGGCTACTAACTTTGTTGGATTTTAATTGCCTTTTTCGAAGATCTTCCAAGATCCTCATCTTCGATAAAAGACTGAACACGTAACTTCCTGATGAAGCCTAAGTCAAATATTATTAAGAATTACGAAAAGGACTAGGAAATAATTCATCGATTTGGAAATTATTTTCTTGTCAACCAGGATTTTTAATCATCTTGAACGATATAGTTAGGATATTTTCCTCATTGTTTTCGATTGATTTTGTTTATGTCTATCTTTTCAAAGTCTGTAGCTGGCGGAATTGAATCATGATCTTTTAAAAGATCTAGGCTACAGCTTCTTCCATATTCGCATAAATTAATGAGGCTTTACTGAATTTCTTTCTCCTTTTTTGGTTCGAGGTTTAACCTCGTTAACAGCTTTTTGCAGAGCATAAATTGACGGAAGCTGTAAAAACGGAGGCGATGGGAGTTTTGCATCTGGCGAACGCCCAATCCCTCCAAGACAATAGTTGTACTGTTGCTCCTGCAAGGAGAAAGTGCGGTTACGCAAGCCGCCCATAAATGATATTGTCAAGTCGACTTCCTCTGGTCGCTGTTGTGTTCTCACCTACACGTAGGTGGTGTTCTCAGTCACGAATGGACCGCTAGTAGCCTCGCCACGTTCATTCATACTGTACGTGATTTGCTTCAAATCTAATCATTTGGAAAATAATCATTCTGTTATAACAAAGTTGACTGTGATATGTAAACAAAATTCTTTCGTAATACACGCGTTTTTTCCGTTAAATTTTTTCCTCCACCTTGCAGACTCAATACTCTCGTAAAAAGTTTGTAAGTTCCAGTTTAAAACGATATAATTGTAAACTTGGATTTACTCGGAGTAATTTGCGATAATAGAATTGCAATATTCGCCAAAAGTTGATTGTTTCATTTCTTGCTGGTGATTTTAATCGCAGTGGGATTCTTTCTTGCTCATTATTTTGTTTTCTGCTTGCTTTTGTAATGACCAAATAACGATCTTCCTCTTATACTTCAGGATTAAAAGCAAGTCACTGACACAAATTGTGTCAGAGACTTCTTGATTCTAATCGATTACTGGTTAGTCTTGATGTAATTCTGATTACTTTTTTTTTAGTGATGGTGATGTCATATTTTCGTTTACGCCTTGAGGAAGTTCTTTAATTTTCTTAGTATTAGAAACTTTGTGAATTGAAAGAATTAACGATCATTTTTAGTTACTAGTTACTTTTTTCATATCTGGAATTATTTTATTTATGGTTTCTATTTTTTTTTTCAGAACCGAGTCGGCACCTGCAACACCCGTGGCGACGTCCATAACAGATCCCGGCAGTCCTCTTTCTCCTACGTCTCCTTATTTTACGACCTCGGAGGGCAATTCGAGATTTTTGACAAGGTATTCTCAAGACGTCTCTGAAGAAGCTTCGTCCACGAAGGATGAAACGACTCCAGTTATCATGGATAATATCGACCTCAGGCAAAAAAAGGTATTACATTGATTGTCAAGTCTACTTGTTAAGATTTCAAATAATTCCGAGATTTCAAGAGATTTCCAAGATCCAATTTTCTTCCTCTTAAACTCAATTAAGTCGAACAGTCCTGAAACTTTTGTATCCCTTTATTATCTTTTTTAGTCGATCGTTCAGATCGAGGCTGATAATCAACTCGTCTTCTAAACTGCTCTTAAGTACCATACCCTCGACATGTAAATCTATATAATGGAAGCGTTAATTTCTCTAGTACCAAGTTGAAAGTAGAGTTAAAAGTACGAAATGACCCAGAGATCGGTCGTTTTTATCAGACCTTTCCGATTTTTGGAGATACTAATCGAATGACTTTAAAACACGGTATTTTATTCAAGGAGGAGCTGATGATTAGGCTGGACAAAAAACTGGTGGTGCTCAGAGCTGAACAGGAGGCAGTAAGAGAAGAGAGTGATTTGAACGAGGCATTAGGAGCCCGTGTCGCTAAACGAGTATCGGCTGTTGCTCGTTCTACCGAGGCATCCAAGTATCGGCTGCACGTTGAAGAAGTTGGAAAAATTACCAGTCTTCTTCTTGGACTCAGTGGAAGACTCGCTCGTGCGGAGAACGCCCTTCATGGAATGTCAGCTGACCATGCCGAGAGAGTATGTATATTATTTTATGATCTATCCCCTGGTCAGCATATCTATATTTTTCAAGTCTGATGAGCATTGTACATAATAATGATTATTAACATTGAGGATAATTGACCGTAAACTCATGGTCGTATCAGACTCATTTTATTCTCATTTATTTTTATTTTATCTATTATTTGTGAATCTTTAAACTCTGTCTTATACTACTTTATTATTAATCAATTTAGTTCAAGATTAAAATATATACATACTATTATTATTAACTATAAGTTGGTAGTATGAATTTTCTGAATTTCAAATTTTTTTATCTTTTAGATCCTCTTCTTAAATCTAATAATGCCTCCTCTTGATCTATTTCCAATTCACCGTCTTGTTTTATTTCCAGAAAATCTTAGAGAACAAAAGAGACAAACTGATGGATCAGCTTGAGGAAGCGAAGATTTTGAAGAGTAACATCGACAAACGCAGTGTGAGCGTCTCGGCGATTCTGTCCAAGTACCTGAACGACGAAGAGTTTGCGGACTACCAACACTTTATCAACATGAAGGCCAAGCTGATAATGGACGGTAGAGAGATCCAGGACAAGGTGAAACTTGGAGAGGAGCAGCTGGCTGCCTTGAAGGAAGCGATCGATTAACACTGATTGATGATTTCAAGTCTAACTACCAGAGCTGAGAAAGCCAAAGGCATACCAATGGGGCAATCACTCGATACGAGCAGTCAAAAGGGCATAAAAGACTATATTACTCTGTAGAACTTTTCAGTGATTTTTATAAGACAAAGTGATCCTTATCCAAAATCCATATTTTCCAAGAATAACAAGTGCCTGTTTTCAAAACTGTTTTACATATACCAAGACTTTATTTTGTGGAGAATTTTTTACGAGTTTCTTTTACCTGAAGTGAGAGTAGCCAATTGAACAGTTGGCTTTTTATATTAATGTGGTTTGTAAGATGCAATTCATACGTTCCCTGCTTGCAAGGTCGCGAGGGTTCACGATCTCAACTGCGATTGTCAAGCGTAAACCCAATGGAACCTTGAATGCCTAGTCCTTTTTAAGCAAGTGTCGTCCTTACTCAACCGGTGAGCCATCGTGCCTCAAGTATTCTATTAAAATCAGCAGTGAAAAGATTGATGCTGATATGTAATCAGAATCAGATGGAATGGCTAACAACTCAAGGAGGATCCTAGAATGGTTTTAAGTTGAAAAAAATCTTTTGTAGTTAAGATTAACGATTTCTTTTTACTAGTGTATTGTCCGTATATAACAATCACTATAAAAAACGGATGAATTGTTTAAAAACTTCCTTTCGTTTTCTAGTCCATGAGATCTGAAATTCCTCGACTGCATTACAGAAATTCTGGTTTTCAAAGTAAAAATCCCAGCTATTTTTGTCTCATTAATTATACTGAACGCTTTTGGGTTCCTGCTTGAGACTTAGAGAGTAGACGACAAATCTAAATCAAGACCACGGCGAGAATCGTCCTTTTGATCGGTGAATTATTGTATGCATAATTTTTGTAAATTAGGCTTTTATAACTTTAAATATTGTAAATAATGTCGAAAGTGATTGAAAAAGTCGGCAGCTGTTGCGCGCAAGCGTTTGTTTTTATTTGGAAGAATTTATTGAGACTTAGTATAATTGTATTATTTATTGAAAGTAATCGGGCAAGTTGTGAAATTTCGCGAGGAAGAAATCAAAATTTTAATATATATATATATATATTAGCCTAGACATCATTTCGAAAGTGTGTAGTCTACTAAATTTATGTTTTGTGCAATCGTTTGTAAGCTGGCTGATTTATAATCTCAACGAATTCTTTTTTTTCATATATGTGCAGTGTTACTTATGCCTGAGCTGAAAGCTTGCCGTGGTGCCTTACTGTGAATTTGTTTTCCTTTTTTGTAGGCAAAAATTGAAAATAGGCAACCGATCAACGATGTATATACGTAGTTAATAATAGCGATTTTCACTTTCTGCGTAAAATGCGTTGGTTGTGTGGAAACTGGAAATCTTAACAGAACTCACAGCTACACATTTACACGCGAAACACAACGAAACTGTTTTACTTATACTCTTACCTGAGGATCCTTGAGGGTCCTCTTGACGCTTGTGATTTTATTTACTCTACGACGAAACCAAGGACGCTCGACGCATTTTAGAAGTCGAGCCTCCATGGCCTTACAAAATTTTATGCCTCAGTTCCAAAGTTTTTTTTCTCTCTATTTTTAATCCCTAGGTAACTTTTCTTTTAACATTCCTAAATGTTCCGCAAAACTTTCTCTTCAAATCGAGGACTGATTTTCTTTGCGATCCTCCGAATTTTTTGAGCTCAGTAATGAAACACTTATTGCAGCTTCAAAAGTTTCGAGACGGAGTTCGAAATCAAAAATAATGTATCGGTATTTTTGCGGAGAGACAGACAGTCGGGAATAAACGAATTTCAGACTGTCAAATTTGTTCGGCTTGTTATTTATCCTTTATGTTTAATACGAAATGTCGGACTATGCGCTTATTAAACGGTAAAAAGTGAGAACAAGTGCTAAAGACTGAACGTAAGGCATAAAATTTTTCAATATAATAGTCAGTTTTCTGTTCCTCGTTTCTTGATCTTCGCAATGCGGAATTGTGAACTAGCTTAGCTCCGCCGTAACTTTTTTCTTAATAAAATTTCTCAGTTGCAATATATACAATACTGTGTACTTGTCATAGTAGTGTATCACTTTTTTTGTAATATGTTATAAGTTCGGCGCTGCTAGAAGTATTGTAAATACAATGGATTATACGAAATATGGTGCTCCGGATTGAATTTTTTTATACGAGAAATTGAGAAAAAATAGAATCGTTCCACTTCATTTGTAGGGCTATTAATCTTAAGTACTATGATATTTAACGTTTCCGCTGTTGTATATATATATATCACATATGATTGTCATGCGAATCCATAACATTACACACAAAGTCACACCAACTTGTGACTTTAGATTGTTTTAGTCTGACAATATTATAATGTATTATGATTAATATCAATCATTACGATAGCTACATTTTGAAAATCGCTTGCAATAAATAACATATTGGAAATTAAGATGTATTTACTTTCTTTCAGAGTTTTCTGTATATAAATAATATTTATCTTATTAAAAAATAATTACATTTCATAAGTATGAATCTTCAACTTGTACCGAGTTGATTAAAATTTTATCCTTTTCCAAGAAATCGATTCAAAAATACAGTACCTAATAAAAATCGAAAGGTTATAAAATTAATTTTATAAAACTTAATTAAAGAGCTTGGATGAATAATATTAATATTATTATTTTTACTCGCGACAATCGATTATGTATATATATAATAACTTTTTTTTTTTAATTTTCCTCTTTTTGGTTTCATCTATTCACAATTTTAAATTTTGTAGTTTTCAATGAAGGATTCAAATATTGTACTCATAAACGTTAAAATTGATCGCCAATTACACTCGCCATACCGAGAAAAGTGAGTTATCAGCAGGTTTTTAACTTTGAAATAAAAAAAGAACTGTTTAAAATGTCACTATTTTTGTTTTATTTTCTTTAAGTATCATACAGCGCTTAATTCGACAAACTGAATAATAAGACGTACAAAAAAAATATATTATTTTAAAACACATTTTGTTATCTACTAAAATTCATCTCGTATAGTGAATTCGAGAGAGTATAAAGTTTTTGGATGTACGATACTTGTATGCATCCGCAAACAGAATTAAAAATAAGTATTTACATTAAAAATGTCTTTGTACTTGTTTTCTTATATCACTGACTTATGCACGTTAAATAAAAAACATAAAAAAATATACTTGTTCACTTTATGGTTTCAATTTGGCAAGCTTATAATACTAAATGGCTTAAAAATCACACCGATCAGTCTTCATTAATTTGAGATAAAAACTAAATGCGACTTCTCACTAATCATATGATGAAATTATTTTGATCTACATAATTTTGTACCAAGTGTAGTTTGAAAGTACTTATGCTAAATACCGTTAACAAGATTAATTTTGGTGATTGGATCCATTTTCAAACTGTACTTTCCCTCCTTGTCCGTCAAGGACTTCTATTAAACTCGAAGTAAAACTAAATTCGGAAGTGTTGTCTTCATTCTGAGATCTGGAAAGAATATTATTTTGTTTACAATTTGATTAAGGGGATGTATTACTTATTATATCAGTTTACAAATTAATCCCAAATACAGAAGTTTACTTACAATGAGTCTATCCCGATAAGGCTATCACTTAACCCTGATGTCAATGAAATTCCTTCAATTTTTAACAATTCGAAGAACGAGTTAACAGCAGAAACGTAAATACCCCTGGAACCTGCGAGTCCCAAATAACGAGGGTTATTTAACTCTATTAAAGTTCTATCTTGTTTTTTAGTACATGATTGGAATGAGTCTGAATCGAGCTTTATGATCTCCACGGATGAAAAGTGGATAATGAATAAATACGGCTTCCGATACGCTAAAAAATTAATTTATACCAGTATTAGTTTCTGAATATAAATAATAAAAGCAAATTATAAAGATATAAAGAGAAAGAATTTACGTATCTACTTACCAAAAGCGAATGGAAGATGACTCCAGTTTGGATTAATGTTTCGAGTTCTTTGTCCATTTTCATTAACAAAAATACCAAATTCGTTATAACACAACAAAAGTTCAACGTTTTGCGAGTTATTCGATACGTCCAGAACACAAACAGGGAAAATTCCGAGCCTCGCAACTCCCAAAAGTGCTGCTTTTAAAGAATTATCGTCCTCTTCCGGAAAATCTAGAGACAAATTGCAAATTGTAAATAAAATATTATAATCTATTGTTATTATTAGATCATAAAATATATTATTGACCATTAAACATTTGTAGATAACTCACCGTCAATAGAGTAGTTCGTAATATCAATTTGGAAGAACTTGTTGCAACCAACAATAAGAGTATTCTCAGTAAATAAGGCACAACTAGTAGGCTCTGTGGTTTCAAGTTCGCGAACTCCGATAAATTCGCCTGATTGTTCAGTCGTCTTCCATTTTAATAGTCTGTAAAATAACCGTTAGGATTCAGAAGGCTTCCAAAAATTAGGCATAAAAAAGAAAACTTTAGAAACAAATAAAAATATTTTTGAAAAAATCAAATATTTTTTAGATGTAATAGTATAATAAAATATAACGTTACTTACATGATATGAGAAGTAGTCGCTGCACACAACGTTTCTTCTTGCACTTGATAAAGATGGCAGCTTTCAGATGCTGTCAAGACAGGCTTCGTGCTGATTGCTGGAAGAGAACATTCCGTAGCCAGTGCGTTACTCTTCAATTGCCTCAAATCGCATGAAACCAATTGTCTATCTTCTCCAGCAATCATGAGAGCCAGCCCCAATTTCGGATGTATAGTCAGTTGGTGAACTTTTTTAACTCCTTTGATTAACGTAAGTACTTGAGTATTCGAAAATTGGAACGAGTACAATCCTTCCTCTGCACCCAATAATAAAACACCTTCTTCAGGCAATTCAACAATGCAATTGAAATCCAACTGATTTTTCTCTACTCTCAGTACTGTCTGATATTTATCAATCCTTCCGGGTTTATTCGTAAGCGATCTTAAAGCTTTTAACCAATTCTTCTTATCAAGTTGACTTAAAATCATAATATCCAATCTAGACGTTGGCCAGCAAGTCGTTGATGAATTAGGTTCCACTCTAATAATAAATGGTAAATCGGATTTTGCTGTTCCTGCAACATCTGCGTGATCCACCGATTCCGAAATCATAAAGCCTTCTTTCTCAGGTAAATCCAGATGACTGATTGGCACCATTCCTGGACTAGGTTGGTCTTCATAAATATTCAAGCTCGTGCCTTCCAGTATTAGATATTTCCTTTCCCAAGAAGACTTCGTCCGACCTGGCACTTTCACCCAACTCTGCATTGAAACATCTCCATTTCTTTGAAAATGATCAGTATCTCTTTCAGGTTTGTCCGGTTCATCTATCGCTAATGTTTTTACACTATCAACCAAACTCAATACACTATCAGAGCTCTCTTTGTACCCTCCAAATTTCTTTGCGAAATTACCAGGAAGTCCGCAAGTCGCTGGGAAAGAAACAGAGCATTTAAGATGTGACATTATCTGACATTCACTGCAAATCGCTGCTCGCTTTCCAAACTGTATCGAATCCAGACATGCAGCACATTTTCCTGCACGCATTGATAAATTGACATTAAATCTATGAGGTATATTATGCTTCATTCTTTGGAGAGAGAGATGCCTGGTCATTAAATCTTCTGAATCTCCCTTATAATGGGAACGATGTTTCTGTTCAGGGGAAGTTTGAGGCGAGGTTGGAAGTGTCGAACAGGCATTTGTAGTTTTAACAGCTAACATTTGTTCTGTTAAAGCCTTTACTTTTTCTCTTTCCTTTTCTAATTGGTTCTCTAATTCACGATACCCGACAGGCATTGCCATTCCAACAGGACAGTTTTCCTTCTGCTTAAGGCCAAATATTTTGTCACATACACCCTTCTTCTTTTTGCTGTATTGCTCGAGTTTCAACTGCAAATAATCTATTAATTTTGTTTGCTGCTGACATGTGCTGCCAGACTTGACTTCTCTCGCCTGGTAGAATTGCCTCATTTCATCCAAAATGCCTTCGAGTTCAGCGACTCTGGCTCTATGTTCTTTACGCTGGTCCTCGTTTTCCCGCAAATTTGACTTAAGATCTAGATTATTTTCCTTCAATTCAAGAAGCCTTGTCAAGTGCTGTGAGCTTTCCTCTTTCACATATCGTGCCTCATCTTTAGCTACATCGAGGAATCGTTTAACTTGAGATAGATCACATTCTAAATTATCGCATTTAGTCGACAATTCATCAATCTGTTCTTTTCGCATATATGCAAGCTTCTTGTACTCGTCCCTCTGCGCAACTAAATCATTCCTCTCGCTTTCAATATCGCTAGTTTCGGATTCCAATCTCTCTATCGCTCTTTCAGCGTCTATTCTCATGGTCTTCTCTTTGTTGTGGTCGATCTTGCATTCTCGGAGTTGAATCTCTGCGATATCTAAATCTTTCTGAAGCTTCACTTTGTCCTGAATCAAAGTATTCTCCCTGGTTTCATGGTCGTTTGTCAGCCTATCGTAGTCAGTCAATTGCTCTTCGAGAACTGTACAAGTTTCTTTTAATAATTCGTTGTTGACTTGATAACTGTTAACTTCCTGTTGTAGTTTATCAAGCTTGGTTTCAAGTTCAGTAATTACGTCGTTATGCTTCGATATTTGTACTTTTAGACGCTCATTCTCGGTTTTGAGACTGTCGATGCGATCTTGATTTCCACGCATTTGTGTCCGTGTAGCATCTAATTCTCTTCGTAATGAGGAGCTAGATGATTGGAGCTCTTCTATTTGTTTATTCGCCTGCGTTAGTGCCTGCAAATAAATTAGAATGAGTATTAAAAAGTAAAATCGAAATACTGATTATTATTGACTCTTTTAAAATTAAATTAAATTAAAACCAACCCTTTGCGCAGAATCTGCTTGCATTTTATTTCTCGAAGATTCCCTCGTTAAATCTGCTAAAGAGGCTTTCGCATTGTCCATTTCTTTAAGTAACTTTGCAGCTTTTTCCTCTTCGTCCTTTTCTTTCTTCCTTAATCTCTCTGCCAACTTTTGCTTATCTACCTGTAATGTTTTGATCTTCTCCTCAGCCGTTTTCGCCTCTCTAGTCGCTATGCGTTTGTCGAGATTCACATCAGAGAGTTCCTTTTCTTTCTTCCACAAAGAGATCTGTGCCTGCTTGCCGACCTTTTGTTCGGCAGCCAAACTTTGGCAAGCAACTTGAAGTTCTTGTTCCAACTTTTGAACCTGTTGTTCTAGCTGAGAAATATTTTTGCTCTTTTGATCATAAAAACCGCTACTGGAACTTGTACTAGTGTTCGGTTTATCGTGTTCTATTGCTTTAAGAGACGCATTTTCGGCTTCGAGTTTAGTTACGCTGTGTTCCAATCTCCGTAATAATTCTTCTAAATTACCGACCTTACGTAATTGCTCCTCTGTGGAAAGGAGTTGAAAGAAATTAAAAATATTTTTTAATACAAAGAATTAAGCAATGTAATATTTAATGAACCAAAATATATTTAAAATACCTTCTTTTTCCAGAGAAGTTCGCAATCGAAGTTCCAACGTTGCTTTATCTTCCTCGACTCGTTCCAAATTCAAAGCGATTGCTTCTCTTTGTTCCAAGCTCATTAAAGTATCACTAAGATTCGATTTAGTGTTCTGCAAAAATAGAAAAAATTAACTATGAAGTATATAAATCTTAAATAGACAAATCGATTGAAAAGAAAATGGATCTAACTTACCTTTAACTGATTTTTTAGATGCTCATTCTCAGCTGCAAGTTTTTCTATTTGTTCTTGCATACTAAGAAACGTTTGTTTATTCATTACAGCAGTTTCCAGCTGCTTATTTTTTTGAAATAACTCTTTCTTTAATTCCTCTATTTCAGTATTTTGAGCGGGAATTATCGCTTTAAAGCTTCTTAGTTGTTCTTGGCAATCCTGAAGTTCAGATTGTGCCAGTTCCAAGGCAACATTAAGTCTCGATTGGTGACAATGATTCGAATTTTGCTCATTTTCTAGCTTATTTTCCAAATCTGCGATTTTCGCCGCTTTTAATTCCAACTTCGTTCGAAGTTCTGCTAATTGATTGTGAGCTTGAGCAGCCATTTGTTCTAGTTTATTGCCAAGTCCTTGAGCACTTTGTCGACTCAGCTCTTTCATTTTTTCCAGTGATTCTTTATACTGAACCTGGCAAAATTAAAATTTTAATTAAAAATAAACTGCTGTTCATTCAAAGAATGTTTCTAGTAGTGTCTGCTATTAAAAATAATGTTATATGTGTTTGTAACGTTGTTACGTACCCGATAAGCTCGGAGCTTGTTTAACTCAGTAGTTGCTGTTTTCAATTCAGATTCTGCTCGTTGCAGTCTCACGCTCATTTCATTATTGCTTCTACACAGCTCAGCGATTCGTACAGTTTGTGTTTCGATGTGTTTGTTGAGGTGAGCCACTTTGTATTTTTCTGTATTTTCCCATTTTCGTTTCGCGCCTTTTATTAAGTTAAGGGCTCTAGTCTCTAATTCTCGTCTCTCTTCTCGCTCTAATTCTGAATGTTAATTTTTTGTTATTAATATTCGGAAAGAGACAATTAAAGGACACATAATAAATGATAAATAATTATAAAAATAAATTACCTAGGATCCTTTTGATGCCAGCTACCTCTGATCTGGCAGTAATTAATTCACGTTCCAGATTGTCTCTTTTTCTATTAGACAATTCGAGTTGCTTCGATTTCTCGGCCAACTGAGACTCTAAATTGGCATTAGCTTTTAAGTTTAAACTCGTCTTGTCTTGAAGTTCAAGCAGCTTTTCTTTCTGTTCTCTAACTTCTTCGAGTTCTCTCTTCTTATTCTCAAATTGTACATCCAGGTCCATTTTTTCTAACATTTGTCTTGCAAATTTAGACTATTAACAAAAACAAAGAATAATAATAATAATTCGTTAATAATACATAGATTTAAAAAATTGTAGGCATTTAATTTTTTATAATTCTAAAAAACAGAAAAAATTGCAAACTTAATGAGTTCCCAGATTTTATATTTCTACAGTATAATCATTTATATTTTATTCTGATATAATTAATATCTTTGGATGCACTTTTTGTTGATATCGATCAGATTCTCTCCACATGTCAAAAATACTTGTTTTCTATTTTATCAGTAACCATAAATATCTTATGAATTACTTTTTATTTCAAATTTATACTCTTAATCTATAAAAGAAATAAAATTAAAAAATATACTGGAAATAAAACAGCCGGGCAAACTTGTGCGTATGTATATCACGGCGTTTTAGCATGCAGATGCAAAGTAAAATTCGGAAAATTGTTATCATCGTAACCTCCATTTCGATGCAGTTCGCTTCCCGCGTAATTCATTGACTATTACACATTTCGGATATCGCGTTATAGCTTTTAAGTGGCCAGTGGTTTAGTTAGATATTCACTTTTATTTATTTCATTTATAGTTCGCAAAAGCGCAATCCCTAACGATATTCTTAAAGCGGTGACGGTTGTTGACGGTTATAAGACAATCTCCATTTTAAAATAATCAGTGCTGCCAGGTCCCAGGTGACAAAAAAATAAATCTTCTACTCTTCGAGATTTTTCCAAAATTCTTTAAACTTCTGAAAATTTTTTACAGATTTCAAGTCGATTTTTTAAATAATTAATACTACTTTTATTAATTATTAAAGTTTTAATAACTTTTTGAGTTATATTATCACTTTAATTATGGAAAGGACGAAAGGCACCCTGATAAACATTGAAGAACGGAAAGGCCATGTTTTGGTAGCATTTGGTAGGGATTTTTATAGTGAAATATGGCGGGAGATTCAAATGTATTATGGAAAAGAACAAAAATAGTGATAAAAAAGACTCCTAAATTCAATTTAATTAATCAAAATAATTAAATAATTAAAAAAAAGATATATGTATATATATATATATAAAATGTTTTACACATGCATATTGTTTCCATAATATTAATAATTAATTATTTAATCTTTTATGAAGTTATCTTCATTTTACAAGTCTTTTATTATTGTAATTATTGCAATATAGACAAAGATATTATATCTTTAGTTCTAGTTTTCATTGTGTGTACGGGGGCGGTTCCTTTTTTCTATTTTTAATTTTTATTCAAATGGTAAGGGGCCTTCAAAATAAACCAAACTACGGCCCTGAAAGTCCCTACAAAACGAGAAATCGTCGTTTTTACCTCTTTTTACCTCTATTTTTTTATGAAGGTAGCTTTAGGGGAAAAAAAACAAGTATTCCATAATTACTGCTGGACGATAATTAGAAAAAGATGAGAAACCTTGTGGAGAGAGGAGAAATAGAGAAGGATAATGGTGGAAGTCGGAAGGTCGGAACCAGAAAGTGCCATCACTGACTGTCCGTGTCCGTGGTATGGTCTGGTATATGATTTGCGTTCAACCGAAACTTCAATGTGGCGCTTTACTTTGGAAGGTTATGGATTAGAGCTTCGGGGTGTGGCATCGTATTGTGGTTTATAAAAATGAAAATACCTAATGAAAATTATGTTATGTTGCTTTGCTTCTTCCTTTGCAATAAATCGTGACAATAGAGTGAAAACAGTGACTCGGAGTTAGTCATTTCGCGTTTATTCGAGACCTACACGTCGACGAAGGAATTGTTCTTATTTGTTAAAAATCGGATCATAAACATCATAAATAAGCCGAGGATCATCGACTGGGATCAATTACGCGTCAGTTTGGTTGGGTTCGATGTCTTTTTAACTTCGAGTGAATCATGTTGTGCAAAATGTTTCAGTGTCTATCCCTGACTCGTACGTCAGTCTAATTAGCATTAGACCGTTGACGTTTATCGAGATAAGACACCGCCAAAAAAGCGGTGAATTTTCTGCTCTGCAGCACCTTGTCCATGAAATCAAAGGCTCCGTACTCTACGTGGGATGTTGAGCGCTACCACCCCCACTCAGCCCCACGAATATACCGAGATGTCTCGGTTAGCCGACTACTTCATAGTCGTCGGCTACCATCACGAAAAAGAGAGTAAGTGCAAAAGGTCCATTTCATCTAATTTCCTTTATTTTATCAGTTGCAGAAATTGGTTAAGTATAGGATAGAAATTAGAGTTGCTGGCTACCCGCGAAAGATTGCCCTCCTAACCTTATTTCGAGAGATAACCTCAATCTTAATTAATATGGATGACGTTCAGTCCATTCAATTAAATAAGGATGATCAAAGCTTTCTTGGTCGAGTTTCATAGTTGCCTCTATATTATTTCAAGCCTTTGATAATAAGCTATCTGTCATATTTAAGAAGTCTGTCTACATATATGTACTTCCATATTGATTGACACTTTATTGGAATTTATTTTCAGAATTAATTTGTGCTTTGTCATGTATTTTATGATTGTTATCTCGAAATTGTATTGTTGAATTACAAATTTTGAAGTTGTAATTTATTGATTAGAGGTGATATTTATATTTTGATTAGATTATCATCAACTGGTATAGTTCTATAGATATTATGTTTCTCGTTTCTGTATAATTAGAACTCAATCTATATTGTAACAATTATATGCTAGTATTGTTTTGAATACGCATATTTATATTTAAGTTCTAAGACCTAAGTTTTTCTTCAATTTCTTAACTTTTTTAGTGGTTATTAAAACCTTTTGTTTTCTATACATTTCTTTATAATTCATAACTTCTTTATAACAGGTCATATATCAATATTCCGAAAAAGCCATTCACATTCAAGAATGTTTATTCAGTTTCAGTGCTGACGTCAGATAAATTTGATTGATTTAGAAACTCAAGGTTCTTTCTTAATTCATTAAGGATAGTGATAAATTGAGAAGGCATATTTTTGATTTGTCATAGATTAGGTCACTATCTGCTCATCTACTATTTATACGTATTAGACAAGAGAACAAGCACTGCTTCAAATTTTTAATTTGCTCAGTAACAAAACGTTTATTTGAAATTATTAAAGTTTACTGACTTTTTCGCATAGAAATATTTCAGCATTTATTTAGATTGATACAGTTATTTCATGACCTTATACTATAGAGCAATAATTAATTCCAGGAGGTGGAATTAGCAGTGGTATTATACTGCAAAGGTTTCCAGAAAAGGATTGGCCTGATACACCATTTATTGAAGGCATAGAATGGGTAAATATCAAGGCTTTAGAATTTTTCTAATATTAATTTTACATATAAAAATACAATTTTTAATTGCCTTTCTAGTTTTGTCAGCCGCAAGGATGGGCTTTGTCTACCGAAAGGCAGGAGCCTCGATTTTTCGTCTCCATTCTAACAGACATAGACGCAAATCGCCATTATTGTGCGTGTATGTGTTTCAACGAAACGGTATCTATAACACCCAGCAAACCTGTAGACGAAGAAGAGGATCCCGTCGATGGGGACAACCGTGCTCTGGTGAAAGCGATACCTGCTGTCTCACATCATAGCATCATGTATGCTCCCAAATGTCTGGTGCTAGTTTCTAGACTTGATTACATCGAAACCTTTCGAGTAAGTTTCGACTGAAGTTTCCGATAATTTCTACAGAATATTCTTTTAAACTTTACTTGATATGAAATTAATGATCTTTTAAACTTCAAAATTGAATTTTTTCATTGCGCAGAATTGTCTTGGAATAATTTACACCGTCTATGTGGAAAACTTGGGAATTCCTCTCGAAACTTTGGTGGGAAACATCTTGGGATGCATCCAGGTTCCGCCAGCAGGTGGTCCACAAGTTCGATTTAGTATCGGTGCTGGAGATCGACAAGCATTACAGCCACCGATCAGTCCTTCCCTGCCGATAACCCACACCAGCGTCAATTTACTATTCCAACAATTAGGTAAATTCTCTAATACTTTTTTCTCTTACTAGTATTTCTCTTTTCAATCTTAATACCTAAAGTTTTAATTCTATTTTTGTACAGGCATTCGGAATGTTCTTGTATTGTTCTGTGCTGTTATGACGGAACACAAAATTCTCTTCCATTCAGCTAGTTACTCACGATTGACGGAGGGTTGCCGAGCGCTCACAGCTTTAATGTATCCCTTTAGATACACCCATGTGTACATTCCACTCTTGCCTGCGGCTCTCGTCGAAGTTCTGAGCACACCAACCCCCTTCATCATGGGCGTCCATAGTTCCCTAAAATACGAAGTTTCTGAACTTGTAAGTATCGCTTGTATTTACGATTCTCTCGATTTTAAGATAAAATCACAATTGCGTAACCGCTTTTGAAAATAGAATTGCAAAACCACTATTCAATTCCTTTTACGCCTTTCTGGCCTTGAATTGTTGCTTCATCATAGTCATTACATTACACTCGTGATTTTATCTAATTATTTACGAGTTTCTAATTCCAAGAATAAAACCGAGCCTTGTAATTTATTTAATTTCCTATTTATTTTTTTCAGATGGATGTTATAGTTGCCGATTTGGATGGAGGATCAATAATGGTTCCAGACGGAGTCTCGCTTTCACTCCTTCCAGAACCACTTCTTTCTCAAACTCAGGATGCCTTGTCTCTTGTTCTTCAACCAGAGTTGGCCTGTGCGGATTATGCATTTCCTCCTTTAGCAACACGAGCACCGCATCCTCCGATGTTGGACAAAGAACTCCGAGCAATTTTTATGAGAGCTTTCGCTCAGCTTTTGCAAGGATATCGTAGTTGTTTGACGTTGATCAGGATCCACCCGAAGCCTGTAATCACCTTCCACAAGGCTGCCTTCTTAGGAGAACGAGGCCTAACAGACTGTGATTTTACAACAAAAGTCTTGGACTGCATGTTCTTCACCTCCTTCATCGCAGAACGCGGACCTCCCTGGAGACCCTGCGACGTGTGGGATGAACTCTACAGCAACCTAAGCGATCACGTCAAGCAAGAAGCTCAAGATCATAGGTTAATCCTAACCCACATCCAAGAATTAGCACAGCAACTCTACACGAACGAGAATCCAAATCCCCAACCGTATGTTCAAAAAATTTTGAAGCCACCTGAAGGAGCCTTTGCAAGAATCCATCAGCCGATGTTGCCAAGGATCAACCCCGAAAATGTGCAGGCGATCATTGATGAGGGTTTGGCGAAAAGCAATCTCAAAGTCAGATTATCATCTTTGAGACCGGTTCAACCTCGAATCGTTCCCATGGGACCACACATATCTATCGTTCATGATTCTAGGCATTTAGTTAGTAACTCTGCACGAAGACTTGAAGTTCTCCGAAACTGTATCAATTGTATATTTGAGAACAAAATTTCTGATGCGCGAAAGACATTCCCGGCTGTACTTCGGGCTTTGAAAAGCAAAGCGGCACGATTAGCTCTTTGTATGGAATTATCTCAGCATGTAGTGGGAAACAAGGCAATGCTTGAACATCAACAATTTGATCTAGTAGTGAGATTGATGAACTGCGCCTTACAAGATGATTCTTCTATGGACGAACATGGCGTCGCAGCAGCACTTCTACCTCTAGCAACCGCATTTTGTAGAAAACTCTGCACTGGCGTAATCCAGTTTGCCTACACTTGCATCCAGGAACACGCGGTTTGGCAGAATCAGCAGTTTTGGGAAGATGCATTTTACTTGGATGTACAAAAAGATATCAAACGATTATACCTTCCTGGCGAAAATACTCCACCTCGTCAACTAAATGAAGGCATTTTAAGTCCAATTAGTCCTCGAGAAAACAAAGACTTTCCATTTAGAGATCGCTCGTCTGTCTATCGAGTCCAAGAAGCATCTGCTCTGGAAATTGCTGCCGAGCAGATGAGAGTTTGGTCGGCAATTAATCCCGACAAGCAAAAAGAACTAATCGCAAGTGAAGAAAGTACAATGTACAGTCAAGCAATTCATTATGCAAATAGGATGGTCTATTTATTAGTGCCACTTGATATTGGTGCCAAAACTCATCGCCAGGACAACGTCTACGATGATGAGAGAGCCAGTAACAGCATTACTAATAGCGTAGCAAGTGATAGTGGCGATGCAGAATCTGGTTTCGAGGAAACCGATCCTGGAGAAACTGGCACTGCAGTCATCCGAATGGTTTCTCGTTTTGTGGATCGAGTTTGCACCGAAGGTGGTGTAAGTACCGAACACGTGAGGTGTCTCCATCAAATGGTTCCAGGAGTCGTTCATATGCACATTGAGACTTTGGAAGCTGTACATCGGGAAAGCAAACGACTTCCACCTATTCAGAAACCGAAGATTTTAACACCGAATATGCTTCCTGGAGAGGAAATCATCATGGACGGTCTGCGAGTTTATTTGCTCCCAGATGGAAGAGAAGAAGGTTCCGCGGGTCTTCCGAAAGCACCACCGCTCTTGCCCGCCGAGGGGGCTATTTTCTTGACGAATTACAGAATTGTCTTCAAGGGAATTCCCTGCGATCCGTTCGCCTGCGAGCAGTTGGTAGTTCGCGCCTTTCCTGTCACTTCCTTAACCAAGGAGAAACGTGTGTCCGTTCAGCACTTGGCGCAGTTGGATCAGTGCCTTCAGGAAGGTTTACAGCTCCGCTCGTGCACTTTCCAGTTGATAAAGTTGGCTTTCGACGAGGAAGTCACACCCGAGAACATTGAAACGCTTCGCAAGCTGGTGCACAAGGCTCGTAATCCACCACACATATTTCATCATTTCGCCTTCAACGGGCAAGTACTAGTCACTCCTACTACTCATCATAAGGGGAAGGAGAAGAATGCCACTCTGAAGGGTTTCGCGAAAAAGACTCTTCTCAAAACAGCGAGAAAAGCGGGTTTCAAACCTAAGCAGTCATCAAAGCGGCAAAAGTACGTTTTGCCAAATATGAATCTCACAAATAGCAATAAATACATGACATCTCCCGGCAGAATGAGTCTTCCGATGACTGAGAACAACGACCTGAGTCACGATGACGATCTGAGCGTGGACGAATTTGAAATGCCAGGGATGCCGGTACAGCAGCCAGTAACTGACGCGAAGACTCTGGAACGCTTATCAGAACGGAGTTATGTCAGGGATTGGTACCGTCTCGGCCTCTGCTCAAACGGACCACAAAACAACCGGCGAAACGAACCTTTCCGTCTGAGTTCAGCAAACTGTGCCTACATGATGTGCAGAAGCTACCCAGCCCTACTTATAGTTCCTACCTCCGTGACGGATGATAGCATCCGTAGATTTTGTAGATTATACAGACATAGCAGAATCCCTGTTGTCACCTGGAGACACCCGAGTAAGAAGGCTCTGCTTATTAGAGGAGCCGGATATCATGGCAAGGGTGTCATGGGAATGCTCAAAGCACATCCAGCATCTTCTGGAAACTTGAAAACTACCTCTTCAGAAAGTACGTCTTCCCTAGAGCAAGAGAAGTATATCATGGCCCTTGTGGCAGCAACTCCTCTTTCGGTTTTGAGACAGGGATCAGCTTGGGGAATGTCAGATAGTACGCTCAGTATAGATTCTCTACTCATAGCTGCTGAAGAACGAAACGCGACTCCAGAACAATCTCGGCGGAATCCTTTTAACAAAGCCATGGGCAATCTGAGTTCGTCGGGAGGAAAAGGACCAAAGAATTTTGGACGCTGGGGATCCTTAAAAGACAAGAGACACAGCTCACAAGCCTCTTTGTCTTCGGTTAACCAACGTGGGACGATTCGTCACTCTGCAGACTCTGATAGTGGAACTGAATGCGTGCACACCTTCCAGCGAGCTGCATTGTACATCTTCGGAGAAAAATCCTACATGAAGGGCGTTAAAGCGGAATCGGCACCCAAGACGGATTTCATTCCGGTCGAGTTTTACGACGTAAGACACACGAAAGCTGCATTTAAGAAACTGATGAGGGCTTGTGTGCCTAGCTCTCTAAACATGGAACCTGATCAAAGTTTCTACAAGCTGATCGAGAGCTCCGAATGGCTACAACAGCTTCAGAGTTTGATGCAACTATCTGGAGCTGTAATAGATTTAATGGACGTTCAGGGTTCTTCCGTTGCAGTCTGTTTGGAAGATGGTTGGGACACAACAGCGACGGTTTGTTCGATAGCTCAAGTGTGTCTGGATCCACATTATAGGACGATTGATGGGTTCAGAACTTTAATTGAAAAAGAGTGGTTAGGGTTTGGACACAGGTTCGGTCACAGGAGCAACCTTGCGACAAATTCACAGACGACAAATTTCACGCCGACCTTCCTTCAGTTCCTGGACATTGTACACCAGATTCAGAGGCAGTTCCCTTTAGCGTTTGAATTCAACGAGTATTATCTCAAGTTCTTAGCCTATCATTCGGTGTCTTGTAGGTTTAGAACTTTTCTACTGGACTGTGAGTTTGATAGGATGGAGTGTGGAATTACTGCTGTTGAGGATAAGAGAGGATCCCTTACGAGTCATCATAAGGGAGTTGATACTGGAAGTGATGATGAAACAGTCTATCCTGGAGGGAGATTGGCGGGGACGAGTATGGGATGCAATTTGGGACAGAGTATATTTGATTATATTGAGAAACAACATGCGAGGTGTCCCCTATTTTTCAACTTTCTATATACTCCAAATACGGAACATCCAGTGTTGAGACCAGTTTCTCATCTACCGAGTTTGGATATCTGGAACTATTACTTAGAAGAAGAGTTGGCACATGGACCCGCTTATGATTTGGAGATTCTTCAGCAAGATTCGCAGCAGGAAGAAGAGGCTGAAGCTGCTGATGGAATTGAGAAAAGTAATCGGAAGGTCGTAACGCAAGGGTAAGTTTTACTTTTCAATTTTCTGGAATCCTCTTAACACTATTTTTCAATAAATTTATCCTTTTTTTTTCCTTAAATGGGAATTAAAGTAGGAGAGCTCAATAAAAATCGGTTCTTTAATTTTAGATACGACAGCATCAGTTCAATGGTACCTGATCAATTTACTCACTTGTTAGAAGAGATTCACAAGCTAGAAACGGAATTAGGCCACTTGCCACAGAAGTGGAAAGTTCTTTGGGATAAACTCGAACTGCCTAACACCGACTCTCTCGCGGTAAGTTTTGGAAATTATTTTCCATTATATTAAAAGAAAAAAAATGTAAAAAAAATGTTTAATTACTCGTTATAATAATTTCCTATTCAAATCAGACATAAAAGTTACCAAAATTACGGGCAAGGGACTTTTTTAATTAAATTTTATCAAACATTCTAAAGTATCAATAAAAAGTCGTAGAAAATCAAGAATTTTATAGACATAATTATGATATTTTTTGTCATTTTGTTTTGATATAATGCCAGATAACATTCTGCAGCAAAGTTACTTCGAAAACTTTCTGCATGGATATCCATCAGATTTACGATAAGGTGCGCTTAAAAAAAATATGATTCTAATATTTCGGCACAAGTGTCGACTCTGCACATTTTACCAGCATTAATTTAGCAATGAATTTGCCTGCGATCACGAGTGCACAGACATTTTAGAACTTCACATTCTTCGCATATTCTACGTACAAGACTGCGTTTTTTAGGAGTGCAGTTTTTTAAAGAATTTTACTTAAATTTTATTTAATTTGAACATTAATTAATATAAGTTAAATTAATTAAATTGATTAATTTAATATTAATTATTTTCTAAATATAATACTCATTTTTATTTAATTCTTTTTTAATTTAAAAACTGATTGCGAATTGTCTTTACTTTTATAGAGACACGCGTCCTTCAGCACCGCTTTAGTTAGGCATCATGGAAGGCTCATCCACAAACGTTCGACGCTAGAACTTCTTTTGAGAGGAAAACACGCTGGTGGAACAGCAACTGGAAACGAAAGCTCAGTTTATGCTCATCCGCATAGGTACTTTTTTCCTTATAAATTCAATTTTAAATATTTTGCGTATTATATAAATCTTTCTGGTTTCTTGGAAAATTTTGCATTTATATAAAATTTTAAAGCTATGATCTTTTTATAGATAGAACAATACTTACTCTTTCTTCCTTATTTTTTACTAGGTTTGAAAGATTAGATACTGCGACTCCAACTCACTGCGATGCATGTTCCGGCGTTTTATGGGGACCAGTGAAAGCCGGATTGAGATGCGTCGACTGTGGACACGTTTGCCACGACAAATGTGCTGATGCAGTGCCCAAAAATTGTACAAAGTACAAAGCAGTAGCTGATAATTTACAAAATCATACTCTTACTCGAAGTGGCGGTGACAACGGAAGTGTAAATTCAAGTGAGTATTCATTATAAATTTAATACTTCAATCATTTTCCTGCAATCCCTTCACATTTATTTAATCAATTAATTTAAAAATGTATTATTTTGCAGGTGTCACTACAATGCAGACGACTTCACAACAATACTACGAGCAATTTTCTAGTAATGTAGCTGAGAACAGAACGCATGAGGGCTATTTGTACAAACGCGGCGCACTTCTCAAAGGCTGGAAGCAGAGATGGTTCGTACTCGATTCCATAAAACATCAGTTGAGGTACTACGATGCAATGGAGGACTCGCATTGTAAAGGTTACATAGGTAAGACAAAACTGAAACTCCAAACTTTTCAAGTTATATATTTATATAATGTACTATAACATCTATTTTCAGATCTTGCCGAGGTAGTGTCCGTGACTCCTGCACAGCCAATGCAGGGCCCACCAAAGAAAACTGACGACAAATCATTTTTTGATGTGAGTAGATGAGAATAGAGATTATTTAAAGTAAATTATTTAAAAGTAAAACAACGTGATTATAATGTGGCCTCTTATTTCGTAAATAAAAAGAATATTTTTATTTTTATTTCTAGCTACGCACAAACAGACGAACCTACAATTTTTGCGCGGGCGATGCGGCAACAGCACAAGAGTGGATCGAGAAAGTTCAAGCGTGCTTGCAGTAGTAGTGCCTCTGTTCGGATTTCAGCTTTAATTTAAATCTTGCAAGTGACTGATAGGATAATTTAAAATTTACTTTGTTAAATAATTTTGTATAGCTTAATTGTACGGTAATAGATGTTTTTAAATGTTGCGAATCTCGTGAGGGCATCAGAGTTTAAAGACAAAGACTATGCTAGCAAGCTATGCTCGATTAGCTTGCAGATATCTTGTATATTGTCATTTATTAAAATTACTTTTGTAAGTTAAAGAAACTAGATCAATTCCAATAGCGCGACAAATCTTAAGAGATTTATCTGATATGATGGTTGAAACAGTTTTTTTTAGTTCTGTTTTATATTTTTTGACGAAGAAACGCGATATTGAAACTGAAAGTTTATTTAGAGAGTCTACGAGATGAGCTGCTTATATCTGTCGATATATCATTAGATTTAGTAGAATTATTATTGTTATCAAAATAAGTCGCGATCTCGTTTGTACTGAGTAAAATATGAATGGAAACGAGAAATAGAAAGTGCTTGCTCAGCTTCGAAACTTTATTCGTATTTTCCACCAAATCATTTTTTGATGCGCTTATTATAATGATATTATGAATAAAAATGAAATGACGATCAGAAACTTCGTTGGAAATGATAATACATACCTGTCGCATGTACTAACTTTTGTGTAGCGCAAATGCCATGAAGACTTATTTAATTTTAAGTAATGTTTCTATCGAGACTGGGAATATAAAACAGAGGTGAAAATAATCAATATGAACGACAGTTAAAAAAAACAATGGCAGTGTTCGCTTAGCTTTTTTCTTTCAAGATCCTTTTGTACATTCCCCGTTTTCGCGAAAACGAAAACTTCACCTTATTGTCCGCTTTAGATTTGTACGCGACTGTTCAGTTTACTTTTGAAGAAAAAGTTGACTAATGCGCATTATCTTATTATCTGCCAATAAATAACTTCTTTCGTTAATCGGATGGTCACTTTTCTTAGATTTTTGTAACAATTTTGTTGTATGTTTTTTAGAATTTACATTTTTATTATATAATTATACATTCGAGAGATTTTTAATTTTATTTTTTAATTTTGATAATAAAAGTTATTTTTAAACTGAAAGAAGATTGTGCTTTTTATTTTATTTTGATTTGCAAAGGTATAATTTTTTGAAGTTATTTTTAACTCTTCATAATTAAGTTATGTATACCAAAAGAGGTAATATAATATATTTTCGTTTTTGTTTGTTCATAACAAAGTATTTTAAAACAAAATCATTTCATCACTTTATTTACAGGAGTTTATTAAAGGATAGTATTTAAATATCTAAATTATATAAGTCATACGTATAAACATATAAACAGTTTTTAAAGTTAGTTTGTGTAATATAAAATCTCTGATAAAATAATATTTAAAAAATTTAATTTAAAAAAATGCTCCAAAATTAGGCAAATTAGGTAAGTTATGGTAATCTTCTAGGTATGTTACAATATATAACTTTGATGTACATAACTATATATATATATATATATATATATATATAGATGCATTGATGTATATATATACATATATATATACATTCGCGGCCAACGGGCCAAATTGGCCAAATTGGCCGGGCGCCCGCGAATGCGCCAATCGGCGGTTTTGATGTGACACTTGTCAGAGATGGTTGTGTGAACAAGGATGCCAAATAGAATATTATATTAGCTTGTTAATGTATTTAAAGTATCTAATATCAAAATTTGTACCCATGAGAAAACAAGTATGTAGTTTTTATTTAAAGCATGATTTAAATCTAATATATAATATCCTGAATTAGAACATAACCTATATTGACAGTATATATATAATATAGTTTTCTTTACTTTTTACAGAAAAATGTTACTTTTATTACAAAAATGATGAATATTGATGTTAAGATTTTCTATATGAGAAAATGAAACACTAGAAGACATAAATTATTAAAGTAATTATCTTTAATATATTGCATCCATTCCTCACGTTACTGATGGGCAAAAATTCTTAAAATGTTTGTTTTAATTTCAGAATGTTCGGGTTCAGATCAGTGATTATTTATGGGGCCTTTTTATCATCCTGTTTTTTCGTCCTTGTTTTATATATTCTAGGCACGGCCCATTATTTAATATCTCATGAAGAAAACACTTGTGAGATGACATATATGTTTGAATATCCTCAATATGTGGTTCGTAACTATTAAACAATCTTATTTTATTCTATTTTATTTAATTCATTTTAAGTGTCTACTGTCATTGCAATTATTAGATGCCATGTTTATGAACTGAAGCTCATATTTATATTGTGCAATTTATTATTACAGAGGATAGCACTTAAGGACGATTTGGAAAATCGCTTTCCAAGATATGCATTATATGCCTATGGTGAAGGGTTTGTAACTGAAAAAATTCGGAGAATGAAATTTACTGGGATTCCTGTTCTTTTCATTCCAGGAAATGCTGGTTCTTTCGAGCAAGGCAATTCTTAATTTTTGTATACAGCTCGTTTTAGCGAATTATTCAATTAAAATAAATTATTATTTTCTTATAGTGCGTTCCCTGGCTTCAGTTAGTTTAAGAAAAGGTCTAGAGGAAAGAACTCCATTTCATTTCGATTACTTTGCCGCCCATTTTAACAAAGATTATTCGGCCTTATATGGAGGTGTCTTAATGGAGGAGACAGTATACATATCCCATTGTATAAAAAGAATCCTACAATTATACAAAGGCAAAATTGACAACGTTGTTTTAATTGGACACTCAATGGTAAGTTGAATTGGCGAAATCGGTAACGAATTAGCTAGAGAACTTTTGTTGAAATTCTAAGATGTAAAATCTTGTTTCCAGGGTGGAATCGTAGCCAAGGGTGCACTCCTCATGACCCCAAACATCAACGCGAGTTTTTCGAGTATTTTAATTACATTAGCATCACCTCATATTCCTGCATTAGTTTTTGATCGCTCTTTTGCAAACTACTATCATGCTTTAGCAAATTTAAAGACTGAACTCAAGAATGCAGATGTTAGTGTAATTTCAATAGGAGGTGGACCCAAAGATATTTTAGTGACCTCTGAACAAACAGTAGATTCGACTGCCGACCTAAATCTTCTTTCTAACAGTATTCCGGATGTTTGGAGAAGTACGGATCATTTGTGTATTCTGTGGTGCAAACAATTGGTCCTTTCAATAGTTCGTGCTCTTTTTGATACCGTGGATGCTACAGTACGACCTCCAAGAATTGCTTCAGATCCTGTGAAAAAAATGCGGGCTTTGTCCTACCACTTCCTAGAGGTATGTTACTACCTTTGTCAATGATAATAAAATCAAAACAAGCTGAATAACTGTTTTAAATGCATAAGTCAAATCATTAACATTAGTATGCTTTCATTTAAAGCAATTATAATTTTAGCGTCATTCAGGAAAGCACTTGCGATTTTATTACGATAAAATGAAATTCGAACCAGGTGGGATATGGATAGAGGACATTCGTAGGCAGTATGAATGGAGTGGCAGAAACATCACTGATGAAAATGTAGCAAAATCTGTGATATATCTTATGATCAGGTTCACTGATCTCGCAGATCATTTAACCATTCAAACCTTGAATTTAGAAAGCAAAGATTGGATTTATGCCTGTTCTGCATCTAGTATCGAAGGCCAATCTCGTGTCTGGTAAATATAAATTTCAATTTTACTTTAAGTAAAATGAAATTTGTGATGAAATAATGACGAATGACGTTTGGTACTACCGAAATAACATTATATTAATAATACTATATTGTTACAGAATGCTTTATTTTTATTTCTTTCAGCGAATGGGGCTGGAATTTATCAAACCAATCAAAAATTTTACCAGACGCGATGTATCGTCTCAGAAAAAGCGTTGATATAAATTTAGAAGATATTAAAAACTACAAATACTCACATATAATAGTACGAATTCCACCAGGTAAAGAGAGAAAATATGTAAATGTGCAGGTCGACATGCATTCTCGATCATCCCGAATATTAAACTTCAATCAGGAAACTTCTCTCCTAGAGAGTTTTTTCTATCCCAGGAATTCGATGAATGTACAATTAGCAGGTGGGCATATTCGACATTATGTGAAGCTCTCACGAATCACGGATGCTGTTTCTGCAGAGCTAAAAATTATTAAATGTATAGACATAACGCAATCACTTTGCGCAATAGCAGAATTAATAGAACCATGGAACATTGGAGCAACTCAACTTATTTTTCTAAATTGTGGAAAGTGGGTAACTCTTTAAAGGTTTGAAAATTGATTTCCTTAACATGTTGGGATTGAGCTTCATTATTTCTTGTTTACAGTAACGAAGGACCGAAGAGTTTGCAAATTCAAACGAAACCTGGAGAACGGACTAAGAATACTCCAGAATTAAGACTGACATTGGATTCCACTTGTTCCTACAGTTTAAGTATTCAAAGAGTATCCATAGTGGAAAGAATTGCTCTAATGGTTCGAGACCGATGGACAATTCTTCAACCCATATCAATTGCTCTTCTACTATTGACAGTCGCTGTTAAATTCGACGAAAATCGAGATTTCTTCCTAACTGTAGGAATAACTGTGATTCTTTGTATTGCACTAGGAATAATTTTGGAAAGTTGTGTATGTTTTGTAATCTTACATTTATTGGCGATCAGCGTTAGCTGCGCGGTAATTTTTCTTGGTTCGGTGGCACACAATATCGCAGTAAGGTTAGTAAATTTCAGTGACTGATTAATTGATGGAAAGTAGATAGTGAAGTTATTGAAGATAATATATTGAAAGTTAAATTCTGTTCAGTAGAAATTTGCGAATTCTAAAAGTACTTATTTTTACTTGTGCAGATTTTTGGCACGTGCAATTGCATTTTCAACCACATGGTCTGATTGGTTGCTCGGAGGATTAAATCAACTGCCTATTGTAACTACGATAATCATCCTCTCAATTGTGCCAGCGACTTGTGGAGCCCTCGCGATGATTATTTCCGTCTTTTTGCAGTTTTTGAAATTGACACGAATGTATGAAGATTATTTAGAAGAGCTGCTTTTATCTTCATTGCGACATTTTAACTTCATAAAACGTCGCAGTGATCGTCAGAACAATGAGGATGGTGAAAAGGGGGACACGCGACAAAAAATACTCAATCAGATGATTCTTTTCTTAGTTTGGAATTTTACAGCTGTCTCTGCCGTTCCATCTGTTCTTTTCTGGGCCAAAAATTTTAGGTACTCTACACTTCAAATTATGATGAGAAAGTTTCACAATTACAGCTTTTGTTTATTCTGAACGTAATAATTTCTTTTACAGTTACAGTACGAGATTAGCTACAGAAGATCCAATAGCGCTTTACAGCTGGATTGCTTTAGTAGGATGCGGAACAATGGACCTTGTGCAAATTCCTTGCAAAAGTGAGGGTAAAGTGGCTCGATTCATATCATATGTTCTGCGAGGTATCGCGTGGATGATTATTTGCACCACCGCTACTCCAGATTCATTTTTTTATCAGTGGCTATTGCCACCATTCGTCGCTTTTTCTATGACATTAATATCAATTAGTGCTTTAGTATTTTGACAAGACTGTTTTTAAATTATTGACTTTTAATCAAAATGCTCAATTTAAGAAGGCTGTCCAAGACTTCAAATTTTATGTAACTGAACTTTTTAGTGCAATGAAATTTGTTATGCGTTGTTGTTATTTAATCAGTAAATTGTGTCTTGTGACTATATAAAGAATTATAAATCGAGAATCTTGACAATTATTTTTTTTTATTTTTGACCATTGAAGTCACAAAATTTTTTACTGGCTCCTGTTTTGTAGGTTTTTCAGTTTTTCAAACCTTAATGACCCAAAATTTCAAGGTCTTCTAGATCCTGAAGAAACTTGAATTTAAGAATTTCTTTGTTGAAAGTAGGATTTTCTTGATCGAGTAGCTACCCTAAATTATTAAATAGACTTACTTCTCAAAGTTCTAATTGATTTATTATAAAATAGTTGTACACAAAAATCAACGGCACTTTTATAAATGAACCAGTACCTTTACGCCATACTAAGGAAGAAAGCGAAATAAGAGAAATAACTTCCTTAGATCTGAAAATATATTATACTTTTTTCTCAGTCAAAAATCAAATGTGCTTATTTTGGGCATATGACAGAAATAGCGAATCCATACAGTGTACTCAGGCACTGCATTCTCTTACATTTACAAGCTATGGACACGTCAAGACTATGAAGACTTTTTTTCATAGAGTTTTGGGAAGTTACCACTAACGAAAAAGTCTGTTTCACCAATTATGGCTCACATTATAATGAGATAAAGTTAAACTGAGAAATTTTTAGCAGATCTATGTAGCTTCTGCGATATGACGATAGAGTAACATCTTGTGTATGAGAATTGCGTGTTAAAGTATATACTATTATAATACCTATTTGATGATTTAACTTACATATTACACACTACTTAGATAAATATTTGTGATTTAGTAGTCAAGAGCCCATTCATTTTCTTGAAGAAATGAGTCTACCACATCTTTCATTGCCAGGTTCGGTATCAATTGATCCTGTGTGAGACGAACACGAGTCACAGGATCGAAATGTCCTACCCTCTGGAGATGTTCTTCGATATCCTTACGTTCATAAGTAATTCCACTAGGTGTAATTACTGGCTCTTGGAGAATCTCAAAGCTGATCTTGCCACACAAGTAGTCCGGTACTTCCCTTTTCTGTGAAATAGAGCAAAAATAAATGTTGACAATTCAAAAATGATGCTCATTCTTCAGATTTTAATACATTAATTTGAGAAATAAAACAAACCCTTCTTCTATCGTCAACTTTGGCGAAGAGATCGTTCAGACGAGTTATGCAGGATTCTTTCTTTTCCTCTATTTCTTCACGTTTCTGAGCCAATTCAGTTTCGGTTTTACATTCAGATTCCTCTTTTTCTTTCAAAGCTTCAAGACTCCGTTGAGCGTCTTCAATTATTAGTTGATTCAAGTATGTTTGAAGTTCAATATCCTGCGCGATTCTCTGTTCTTCTTTCAACTGAAAACGACGTTTGCGTGCTTGCCGTAGGACACTTGTCATGTCATCTCCATAGTTCAGTTTCTGTTCTTTTGCCAGGTCTACACCTGTAGTAGATAAGGGTCAAATGTTATAATTGATATTTCAAGAAATAAAAGTGTAGAACAATATTTTTGTTAAAAGCTCTGAACTACTTGCAATTGAAATAGAAATTACTAGAACAAAAAACAACTTGACCTCTTTGTAAATGTTTAATGGCTTCATCGTAGAGTTCCAATTCCTGGAGAGCGAGTCCTAAGAAAAAATGTCCCTTGACCAAACAGGGATCCATGTCCAGAGCACGTCGACAATCCTGACAGGAAGATTCCCATCGCTTTAGTTTTAGGTGACAAAGGGCTCGGTTTGTGAAATACAGCGCCTGACTTGGATTTTTGATCTACAGAAGAGATTCGTAACCTGACAGTTCGAAGGTTAGGTTCCTACTTAGTAAATTTCGCAATTAAAATTGTAGTAGCACTTACAATTGCCTTGGTGTACAAATTCGCAGCATCTTCGTACTTAAGGAGACTAAAAAGCCGATTTCCTTGTTCCTTCAGTTCCTTATCCGTGAGGTTTGAGGTAGAATATACTTTACTCATGATGGAAAGCTTATATTGGCACTAAAGAGAACACCACATATGGTTTTAAGAATTGCTTGGTTAATTTGAAAACTCTTTTTGCAAAGAAGGTCAAATACAAGGAAAGCGAACAAAAAGATGCATATTAGAAAAAGGACCCATAACCTGGATGAAACTCCATTTTTAATTTTATTTTCATTGACGTTGTTGCGCGAAGTCGCGAACTGATGACGAATATGTAATGTTTTTATAGTTTGTTTTTGTTATGCTAAAAACGATTGCAGCGCTTGTTGGAGTGTAAATTTGATAAGAAAAGTATTTCTAGATTATGTGGTAGTATCAGAATGTCAAATTTCTTGTAAAATATGTTTTTTTATAGCAAATTTAGCCTGATACTGTGACAATTATTATAGAAATTTATATTTACATATGTTTCTCGCCATTTTTAAATCCCCAAGTTTTGAGCGGGCTTTTCAAAAGTAAATTTTATGTATTTGATTTCGGAAGACTAAGAACACAAGTCTTGAGTTCTAAAATTAATTAAACATTAAAATTGGATAATATTACGAAGAATAATATGAGAAATATGACGTAAATAGGGTAAATGTCGAAATTATTGTTATAATACTATATAATTGAGTACAGCATACTTTATTCGTACACATAATTTAAAATTGCTCTGCAGTTAATTATAATTATTTTTAAACATCATCAAGTAAAATATCAAAGTTTGCTATACTTGTGCGACAATAGATTATTAAAAACAATGACATTCATTTTATATAATTCTCCTATACGTGTTTTGTTTTATTTCTTATTATTTCAAAAGTTTATATAGTTAATATTTTTTTAATTAAATTAAACTAATACGAAAATCAACTATCTACATTTTCGATACTATAGACAGAAATAGGATTTTTTGTAATGGGATGAAGGGTACTATTCACTTTCATTCCCATACCATGGTTTAAATGCTCAAGCATTTTTTTTGCGAAAAAGCGATTATTTTCATGAACAATGGGATGATCGGCATACTCCTCCAACTAAAAATTAAAAAATCATCATTATATTACAGGAATGTATATAAACAATTAAGAAATGTTTTGGTTATTTAAAACTTTAACCACTAGAAATTTTAATTTAAAAATACTTTGGGACTTTTGTATACCTTCATCCAGCTGCACTCAGAAATTTCTCGATCACATTTTTTGATCTCGAAAGTCGTGGGAATTAAGCAAGCTATCATATAAATATCAGAACATCCAAAAGCATATTGATGACCATGTCTAAAAGATACAAGACATTTGAATTTTGCCTTAACTCCTGTTTCTTCTAAAACTTCCCTTTCTGCAGCTTCGCTAATATTTTCACCTGAAAAATGAAATTGGAATAAATTAAAATATTAAATAAAATCCCATAAAGAAAATAAAGCATAGTAAAAAAAAAATATTATAAACCTGGTTCGACGTAGCCTCCAGGTAATTTCCACATTGGAGTTTTTATGTATTTCTCTTTGATGACAAGAATTTCTTTTGTTTCTTCATTCAGGACAAATGCACCAACTCCAAGATTTGTATGAGCATAAAATGGAATGTTTGAAGATTCATTTTTCGGAAGCCATCGATATAATGTTACATATTCTTCTTTTGCATGATGAAATTTAAAGCCTTCTAGTGTCAAAACTGGTATCCATTCTGCTTGTGCGAGATTAACGCGAAACCAAATTGTACGTCTATTCTCTTCTAACCATTTGTTTAACGAAACTGTAAAATATCAAATTCAGAAAAATTGACAACCTTAAAAACCTAGATTAGTCCCGGAATTTTTGTTGGCTCTTCTTTATTATATATATATATATAAAAGTTTTGAAATTTGCATTCAAGTTTCATAAATTAAATTATATGATTTGTATAATTTTTTAATTTAAATTTGCTATAATAATATTATTTTTAAGATTAATAAACAAAGAACGGAATAACTTCCTTAGATTAATAGATTATCATTATTTAGATTAATACAATTTATTTATTGAAAATTAAAAAATCCTAAAACTAAAGAAGAATTTTGTTTTTCCACTATCAGCATTGGAACACTGATACATACAGAAAATAATTTTTGTTCCAAGCAGTTGGCAAATTGCACTAAGTTGCTTCAGAAATGCTCAGAAATATGTGCGCCGTGTAAAATTCGCAACTTCAGTACTTACATATTTTGGCAAGTGTGCAAAAATAAATAAATAAAATCATTCTGTTTAATCAGTACCTCTGAGGCGACTTGAGAAAACATCAGATTTACAAGGCTCTTTGGTCGAGTCGACTATAACACCATTGTAACGATCCAAATGACCCTCAAAACATTCCGCGTTCATTACTGACGTGTAGAGTCTCAAATTTTGCAATAAAAATTCTTGTTGTATAATTTTCTTACATCCACTACGGAAGGAGATAATTATTTTAAACATTAAATGTAGTTTTACACTTGTACATGAAAAATCACTTCATGATCATTTATGAAACACATTATTTCTTTCATTCATGTGCTATTATATCAGTTCGTCTTAACGATACGCGTTTGGGATAACTACTGGCAAGTCTTTACGTAATAATACGAATAACGCATGAAATACATTTCCTCTGCGAAAATGCGATAAGGGAAAATTTATTACGCATTTATAAATTTTTATTTGAAATAAAACTGCACATATCAAAATTTAAAGGATTGAATTCTTTTTATAAGTTTTTTTAAATTACATATACTTGTCGATATTAGAAAACATTTGTGTTGGAACTTACAGTTAAGTTACAAAAAAGCCATTTAATAATTAATATTTAAAAACTCTACACAGATGAATTTTATGCATAGTAAAATTCTATCAATTAAAAATAACACATAATAAATATTAATAAATAATAATAATAATAAATATTTTATTTAAAATATAATTATTATATTATAAGTATTATTATAAGATTATAAGTAGGTATATAAGTGTAAGTAACATATACTTATACTATATATATGAGTATGTTTACTCATTTTTTCAAGGATAAATTAAAAAAACTTAATTTGTAATTTTTCTTTTACAGAAAATTAGATAAATTGTAGAAACAATGGATGCTTTCAAGTTGTTGAAACAATCCATTTTTTCTCGTATGTGAAACGAAACACGTTTTTATTATGTTTAAAAAACACAATACATGGTTTCCACACAGTACTGCGCATGCGTCGCACATAACGTCTTATCAGATTCATTATACTTTTCGCGCGAAACAAAAATATTTATTTGAAATCTTGATAGGTATGACGTGCGAGATTTTTAGAATGTTTCTAAAACAGGATTTAATTCTTTTAAGGGCATGTGATATACTTTACCATAAGAGCAAATTAGTTGTACCAATTATACATTCATAATAATAAATATTTTTAGCTAATAAGAGTCAATAAACATTTGTTTATATGAAGCGAAGGTTTATTAACTCTTATTTACTAAAAATATTTATTATTATGAATGTATAATTGGTATAAGTAATTTGCTCTTATGGTAAAGTAAGTATCAC
>UCOH01011529.1:0-16048 GCA_900474275.1 Synergus japonicus | reverse complement strand
TGTGATATACTTTACCATAAGAGCAAATTAGTTGTACCAATTATACATTCATAATAATAAATATTTTTAGCTAATAAGAGTCAATAAACATTTGTTTATATGAAGCGAAGGTTTATTAACTCTTATTTACTAAAAATATTTATTATTATGAATGTATAATTGGTATAAGTAATTTGCTCTTATGGTAAAGTAAGTATCACATGCCCTTAATTCGTTTTTAAAAATAAATACTTGCCGATAAGCCATAATTAGCAGAAATTTGTGTTAGAACTTACATCTAAATTACAAAAAGACCGTTTAATAATAATTAATACTGAAAAAATCTACACAAATAAATTATATATATAGCAAAATTCTATTAATCAACAATGCAAAGTAATTGAAAAAGCATCGTTTCGTTTGTAAAAGTGGGATAAAAGTTCTTTAGACTAAAAATGGGAGAAAATTATTTCTCAGATCAAAAAAGGAACAAAATAGATAACCAATCAGAGATCGTATTTTCTCCCATTTTTACTCTAAAGAATTTGTATCCCACAAATCAATTATTTTTATCCACTATTTACTTTCAACCTCCAAAATATACTTTGGTATTGTTATTTAACAATTGGACTAGTAGGAAATGACCGCAGCTAGCTAGTTGTCCAGTTTTTTAGGATGAATAACGAAATCTTACAAATTTTATCGACCAACAGGCTAAATTGGAAAGGAGAAGAGAAAAAGCTGGACGAATAGACTGTAAGTCCTGAAAGTTTCCGTAATAAGAGGTCATCCATATACCACGTGGGGACAGTTTAGGGTGAGAGGGTGGTCGTAAAAATTCCACAGTTGCCTACGAGTGAAAGCGGAGGTTTAAAAGTTAGTGATAAATTACCCACGTGGTATATGGATTCTCCCTAAGTACTATTTCTAGCTTTCTAAATTTTTCCCTAAATTATAGGAACCTACTATCGATCTCGGTTATAAAAAACAATCCCTCTTTTTACTCCAAAAGTTTTCCAAATGGTCATAAACCTTCTCTTCCACTGAATTATAGTGAAGAGCTTCGCAAATTCTACAATAATGTTTCGATGCGCTACCGAAATAACCATGCTCATTAATTACTTCATAATGCTCTCGCCATCTATGATATTTAATATAATCACTAGAATTATGATGCAAATATTTCAAGTAATTTGCAAGTGACGATGGATTGGAAAAATCGCGAACGTGTAAAAACGAATCCGGTGGTAATAAACGCTCACAATCTTCTCGCCGTGGACCCATAATTACGGGAATCGCAAATTTTTCATATCCATTCCAAAATACTTTCTCTGTTAGATATTCTCTGCAATTTGAATTTTCAAAAGCAAGATAGAATTTATATTCCTTGAGGATTTTGCAATCTTTATTAAAATGTCCAGGACAGGTCGTTGTATCACCATCAAAACAATGTCCGTAAATATCTAAATCATCACCGAGTAAACGTTTTAACTCGCGAACATAATTCCACCGTCCATTACTTCCACCACAATTACTTCCCATAATTGCTACAAGTTTCTTTTTATTTTTCAGCTTAGGCAAAAAAAATGATTGCCTTCTGAGTTTTCTAGAGAGAACTGTACGTCCATAGGGAACTGGGATGTCGCTATCCATTCTATAAGTCATCGTCCAATTAAAAAGTTTATTATAGTCTGATAATTTCTGATTTCCATAAACGAAAGTATGCAATGGTGATTCATCCGTTAGGAAAATCCATCTCTGTTTGTTATTTTGCCGAGACGGTAACTCATTAACTTTTTTCGTGCGATGAAGGTGAAACAACACAGCATCTGCTTTATTAATGTCCCTGGATTCATACGAAAGAACGCACTTAACTGAACAGTTTTCCCAAGGAGAGAATCTGTTAAATAGAAAAAAAATCATGCATTGTACATTGGAAAGAAAATTCCATCTTCTTTTACAGTCTTAAAATTAATATACATATATTATAGACATATATATTTGTAAAGAAATAATTACTTTTTAGTAGAAAATCTTTTAACGTGTCGCCTCTCTAAAAAGGGTCCATTTTTCCAAATTAAAATAATATAAGGAGTTCTTTTTGGATTCAGAATTACTGGGGATGGACTTCCTTCAGGAGAAATGAGCCATTTTCCAAGTTCAGACATATTATTCATCTACCAAATGAATTTATGAATAATTCTTTTCAACAAGATTATATAATTAAATCATTTAATTTTCTACTTACCTCCTCTTTTGTGAAACTTCTCTTCTTTTTCAGCGAGTTTTGCATTTCCTTATTATATTCAACATCATTCGATGAATTTCGATTATTAATTATGTTAATTACGTTTGAATAAGTAAAAATAATCAACATTATAGCACACATAACACAAAGAATCTGCAAATTTTTGACACAACGTAAAGCCATACTGTGTTACTTATTCACTTCAGCCGGCGATAGAAACTATCTCATAAATCAGTATGTCGAATGGAAACAAATGATATGGCTGTCAAGTACTAAGAACCTAGTAGATTAGAAAGCAAACTGGCCAACGTCAGGCGAGAGACGTTTTTCCAGTAGTTAAGCACGTTTTACCACGTTTTACTGAGTTTGGAAGAACAGCGTTAAAACAAGTGCAACAGGTACTACCTTTAATAATTGTGGAAACAAAATAATTGTTAGGAAAAAAAGAACCGGAGGTAGGATAGAGGATAGGCGATAAAGAGGGGCATACTGAGATTGATCGCTGATCCCGATTTTCTTGGTTAGCCATGCATATCAGTCTTTTACGCCAAAGTAGACGGTACGCCTCTCTTTTGTAGATAAATGCAAAAATTGCATAAATTAATATTAAAGTATTAATATCAGAGATTAATTAAATCACGATTATTATAATGAATAATATGTCGGATTTAAATAGTTGTAGTATTAAAGTTGATCAAATTTTACAACGGTTAGATTAATTGAAAAATGAAATTAATATTAATAAATCCTGACTCAAATCAATATAATAAAATTTTTAATATTAATTACTTACATAATATGCTTTGATACCTCCTTCTTTTTTACATTGTATATCTAGTGAGATATTTTGACCAAGCATGATTAATGGCAACTTTTCGTCCTTAGGAGGAAGATTACGAAGACAGTCGACAGCATGTTTGGATCTACAAAAAATTGTTTTAATTTTATTTTAATCAATCAAAATTATACTATTCAAATTTGAAAAATGAAAGACTTATTTTTATACTTTTTAAATATTAAAAATGTCTACTAACTTTAAAAAATATTGCACGGATTCTTAACTAAAATGAGAAAAATTAAATTTATTTGTGTCTTGGTGGAAAATATGGCTCATTACGTAGCCTTCTTGCTCATTACAATTTGCCGCACCTGGACCACCAAAATACTTAGAGGATCCTTTGCCGTCATGTGGAACTCCCATTCTACATATTATGTAGAATGGGAGAAATTTAGTTGTCTACTAAATTTTAATGGAAAATAGAAGTTCATTTTCTCTAGAAAGAAATTTTTTATTCAGTGTTGAAGATTTTTCTATTTTAAGATTTTCAATTATGTAATTACAAATGGGCTAATAATTCGTGTCACTGATTCGATTGTTTCATTAATATGTCGAATAAAGCAAACTCTACCATTATAAGCGATGCCTGAAAAAATATAAAGTATAATTTAATTTGTAATATTATTTGTTTATAATATATGATAATTGTTACTGAATAATTCATGACTTAAATCGTATGCCTACCTTTCGAATCTGATGCCCATTTTCCACTTTTGATATCTAAATTTTTAAGGAAATATATATATGTATCTTAATTTCCAGACACAGCGGCGGCGAGATTTTTTTTATAATATATTATTATATATATGTATATGTATATAATATTTCTATATTTGTTTACCTAGCCATAAAAAGAGCGAAGTTGTACTCTCTTTTTTACAAGGAAAAACGTCTTTCCTTGTACAAATAACGACCAATATTTGCTACGAGTTTTGTGGCTTCTATTTGATCTATTAATCGAACTCTTTCATCCAAGATAGAAGATTCTATAAATGGTAGAATGTCGTTTAAAAAAATTACCTAACATAAGTTGTTGACATTCACTTTGTTTATAATAATATATCACAGCTTTTCTATACTACGATATCTCAAATTGACTCCGTTCCAAAAACTCAATATATTTTATAACTGATTTATAAACGTCCTGATTTAATTATCTGAAATAGTAAAAATTTAAATATTATAATTGTAAACAGGAAGTGACTTTCTAATATTGACCTTTTTTCCCACGATTAAAGTTTTTCGTCTAAGATAATCATAATTTCCGGATATACAACATCTGGAGTCTTTTGTTCAAAGTTTTTACTAAAATTTGGTGAAATCTTGTAATAAGGGTCCAAGTTTCCAAAAATGTAAGGTGAATCTAATTATCATTAAAAATTAAAGTAACTAACAGAAGAAATGGAGTTTGATAATAATATTTACTGAAAAATGTAGAAATTGGATCTCTTTCAACAATCAAATCTTTCGTCTGTTTTCCAGCCAAAAGTCCTGCAGTTGGTTTGAAATAGAGTCTTTTCTTCTTTAAAGGTTTTCATTTCAAAGGCTCCATTTCCTGTTTCTTTATCAAACTTGTGTTTGATTCGAACATCCTCATATCCGGGTAATAAACTTTTAAAAACTTTTTTATAAATTATTTAGAATGAAATTTAAAAAAATAGATGAATGTTTTTTTTTAATTACCAAAGTTGTGAGTTGTTTGGAATACATCCATAATTTCTTCGTTTGTCATATGTTTATGAATCTAATAAAATAAAAAAACCTCCGATAAAAAAATATTATTTTATAATGTTTAGAAAATTCTCTACTATATTTAAAACTTACCTGGAAAGAATACGCAAAGTTTAAAAGAAGTGCGTCCAGTAGAATGATAAAGCAGATCATTTTCAAAATAAAGAATATATAATCTTTGCTATTTCAGAAACTTGGATTTATAATAAATTAAATTTCGTATATCAGTATTATATTCGTATTTAATTTCGACAATAAACCAGAAAGTTCAGTAAACTATAATTGTTATTACTCTTATAATTTGTGAGTCATTGTAGAAACACTTTCTTTTTTCCAGAATTTTAAAATGACTTTCGAAGATAATTAAAATTTTTCGATAATATTTAAGAGATATCTTCTATAACTTCTGCAACTTCTTCTATAATTATCATATATGGACGCTGGGTACTTACTCATTTGAATTTCAATTATATTAAAATCACACGGAGAAAACTGGATATTAAACCGTACACTCTAAAAAAAATTCTATTAACAGTGAAATTACGTTCCTTTCCAAATGCATCCTTTGAAATTAAGCAGATTTCTTTTATCTGTCAAAAGAATCGTTTCACTGTTAAAAAACTCAGCTGCTAAGTGCAAAACGAAAATAATTTTACCAATAAATGATTTCTTTTGACAATGAAAAGAAATCCCTTGACTATGAAAAGAAATCCTTTAACTATTAAGGGCATGTATTACTTACCCGATCCCTACCTTACCGACATTTTTTTCTCTGTAACGCTACGTCTACATTTATTGAGATACCACATTGAAAATTTCTATATTTGAAGCTAAAGCCTTAAAGTACGTTTGTCTGGTCCTAAATATTGACATTTTAAATAAAAAAATTTTTTCAACAAATTTTTTTTTATTTTTACAAAAATTTAAGACCAGGCAAACATACATTAGCATATTTTCTTCAATTTTATAAATTTTCTATTTGATATCTTTGTAAATGTAGACGTAGCGTTACAGAGAAAAAAATGTCGGTAAGGTAGGGATCGGGTGAGTAATACATTGTTTCCGTTTTAGTTTCCCTATTAAAGAAAATAGTTTGACAGTAAAAGGATAAAATTTGGAAGGGAAATCCTTTTACCGTGAAAGGATTTCCGCTCATACCAATTTTGAATAGAAAATCCTTTCACGGTGAATGGAATCGCTTAACTGTCAATAGACTATTTTTAGAGTGTAATATCTAGCTATTTAACTATGGGACAAGTATCTAGATATTTAGATATAATATCTTGATATTAAAACTTAATATCCAGATATTAAAATTTAATATCCAGAGATTAAAATATTGGATGTTAGAATATCTGGATATTAAGTTTTAATATCTAGATATTATATCTAATTATCTAGATAGTCGTCCCATAGTTAAATGGCTAGATATTACGGTTTAATATCCAGTTTTCTCCGTGCAGTAAAAGACTTAGGGATCCACCTTGTTTATTACAAAACTTTCTGATTAAATTAAATAAAACGTTAGATGTTTATACTTTCATAACACGAGAGAGGCTAATTGAAAGAGAGAATCATGTAATGAAATTCTAATTACGCAGTAGTAAATGTTTCAATCTGCTAATTTAAGACATAAAAGCTTTATGATTATGATTCTAGTATATTACACAGATGACGCAGGTGCTTTCCAGGAAGCTATAAGCTTCTTGAAAGCTTCTCATTAAGTATTGATTTCCATTAGAATCAGAGCTAGCATTTCAATATTAAACAGAATTTCAAGATCCGTATTCTCTTTCAATATGAAATAGTCAAATAGTATACCGATTCACTTACTAAGTCACTTTAATAAGTATATTTACTATCAACTAGTTAAAAACTATTAATTCATTTAGTAAAAACTTACTAATTGATAATGAAAACCAGCATACTTATACAATTGCATATAAAATTTTATTTTACAAATTTTTATTTTACAAATTTTTAGTATCCAAAATTTCACACAGCAACAAACAACAATCAATATAAATATCATTCCATATTAAACGTTCCAGTCTTTCGCATCTGTCGCACATTGTCGTTAAGAAAGTGCAACAGAAAATTAACAAGAAAAATAATTTGAGCACAGGTTTGAGAATTTAAGTTTTCCTGATTACCAAGCATAGCTAGTACCAAGTCCGGTGAAACTGGCATGTACAACTGGGGCACCAGAGTATCCATAAGCTGGAGTAGCATAGGCAGTTTTAGCAACAACTGGTGCAGCATAAGCTCCATGAGCTACAACTGGTGCAGCTTGAGCATATCCGTAGGCTGGGGCAGCGAAGGCAGTTTTGGCAACAACTGGTGCAGCTTGAGCATATCCGTAGGCTGGGGCAGCGAAGGCAGTTTTGGCAACAACTGGTGCAGCTTGAGCATATCCGTAAGCTGGGGCAGCGAAGGCAGTTTTGGCAACAACTGGTGCAGCTTGAGCATATCCGTATGCTGGGGCAGCATAGGCAGCTTTAGCAACTACTGGTGCAGCGTGAGCGTATCCGTAAGCTGGGGCGGCATAAGTTCCATGAGCTACAACTGGGGCAGCTTGAGCATATCCGTAAGCTGGAGCAGCATAAGCAGCTTTGGCAACAACTGGTGCAGCTTGAGCATATCCGTAAGCGGGTTGTTCGTATCCGTAAGAGGCAATCAGAGCATCGTTGCTAATTCTGCTGTTGCTGACATGAACAGATGAGTGTGGGGATTCGACAGATTTGCTGAAGGATGAGATAACATTTTGTCCAGCGTAGCCTTTTTGGGTCAATTCTTGAGTGTAACCGATGCTTCCGTAATCTCCAGTTGCTGTGGAAATACCATAGGCTGCTGGACCACCAGCGTTGGCTACGGCCAACAAAGTTGCGAGTGCTAAGAGCTGAAAAAAGAATGTCATTTTAAGAATTTTGTATTGTTAATCAAACTACACAATCTATTCTAAGTATTCGTTTCATTTTCAAAACTATCGAGTATCTATCATTTTCAATAAATTGATATTTTTTTAATTAGATTCTAATATGTAATTTAAGTAACTTATCTGGTTACAGTATTTTAATTAAGTTATGGCCTTGATAGGTTGAAGGTTTCATCTTGCAAAATGTTTGTGTAACAACGAGGGGTTGACATTTAATTTAAACTCTTAAAATACATATTACCTTCGCTCTTTTGATACTTCCGAATAGAATGAAGCTATAGCTCTCAGATCGTGGATGAAATTGACTCTCTTCATTTTAACATTTTGTGGTAAAAGGCAATTTCTCAAATATACTTTGGGAATAAATTGCAATTATATTACAATTTTAGATTGTTCTTTGTTTTCAAAAAATTTTCTAAATTGTATTTTACAAATTGTTTTTTTTTATTGTATAAAATTGTAAATATCAGTGAGTATATTTCATCCACGACTCGAGAGCTGTGGGTGAGATAGACTTCACTTTATGAATTCAATATTCACAAAGGAAAGTTCTTTACTGTTCTTATTTTAATATGTATACATAAATTTTTGTTCTACAAACATTATAATATTGCATTTCAATAATAAAACGACTGAATGTTTACCTTGAATGCCATGTTGATGCAAATCGTTGATTTGGAAACTGTTAGTGGTTTGAATGCTTTGATAGTTGGAATACTTTTGATGGTTTGTAATTCGAGGTCCACTATTTATATGAGAGCGAATTTAACTATCCATAAAAGAGGGGGTATAATATGTGAAATATTTGATCCTTCTGTTAATTGCGAAATTGCTCGATTTTGGCACTGAGATTTTGGGAGGGGTCAGATGAATTAAAGCAAGCAATTTATGAAACTAAAAAGGAAGGAAAAAAATGATAGAAGTGAAAGTGAAAGAATACGAAAGATATATAGAGGCGTGGCTGATATGATGTAAAATTGGGGATCAGTCACTTTGGATCTTTCGTCCCTTGTGAAAAATGCTACGGTTCTATCTTTATTACGAATTGTAATCTTTAAATATTACGTGGAATAAAAATTTATATCCAGGGTTACTACAGATCATAAAAACTCTGGAAATCTGGAAAAGTCATGAAAGGTTGAAACAGAAAATTTTATTTTTAGTACCTCTTTTAACGTTTTAGCAATGTTTCTATATAAAAAATATACTTTAGAATTGAAAAAAAAATCAAATGATCTATGTGTTTACTCTCTAAATCTGAATCAGCGAAAACCATACTAAATCAGTGAAATTCGCTGATGAATCAGCGAAATATCACGCCCTCTATGAGAGTAATTCCACTGATTTTGTATGGTTTTCGCTGGTTCAGATTTAGAGAGTAGTATTTATTTAATTCTAATAATAATTTAGAAATTTAAGTATATGAGTCCGTGGAATAAAATTTGATTCAACTTTTTGCAATATCATTGATACATATCGTTGGTTTCAGATATGCTGATTGTTCTGCGTGCTATATAGAATATATGATTTATTTCTAATTTTCGCAATTACGTATTATGTATGTAATTTACTCTCATATAAAGTTCCTTGTCATTTAAAGGCAAGGTCAGACTTTCTCCAACAACATTTATGTGACGATGTAATTTTTGATTTTAAATCTAGATCAATAGTAAGAGAATCGGAACAAAGATTGAATATTACATCATATAGAATAACCGGTTTATAGCATATATGATTCTTTATAATGATTTTGGCATTATCGCTGTAAATTAAATGTAATGGTGATTCGTACAGCAAAGCTAAATTGATTGAGAAATATGTACTCTCTTAATTTGATTTATCGACAGATATTAACCACATGTTTCAAATCAGTGAATTCACGCTGATGAACCGCAGTTTCCTCTATTAGCAAAATTCCGTTGATATTTTTAATTTTCTCGTTCTATTAATTCACATAATTAATCGTTGATTCAATAATCTGTAATTAAGTCACCAATTTTAGCAATTTCATTTAAAAATACAATTTGAAACTTAAACAGTTCCAGGTGAAACTTTCAACTTTTGAATTATTTTGTATTTGTTCTGATCAATTCTTTATATAATTTCTTGAATTCTTAAATGAAGATATACGTCAAGATTTTCATGGTAATTAATTTAGTACTTGGCGCAATCTAAGATCCTTTATTGAAATTTGAAAAAATATAATTCCCGTGTTAATTTCAGCTTAATTAATCTTAATTAATCTTATAACAATCTTAATTTCTGTGGCTAAGGAACTTCTGCAAGTGAGGGTTGGCAGACTTCAATTGAAGTCTGAATTCGTTTTTATAGAACTTTAACCCAAGAACTAAATTTATGAAAGCATCTGCAGAATATGATATACATTTGGTTAGAGGCTGGTGAAGGTGGGCTTGTTAAGTTATGTAAACAAGTTTAATTTGTATCATGTTGTGAGAGTAAACTGCGTCTGAATATTATAATTAAAGCCAAAATTCTTAAATATTCATTACAAAAAATGAATATAAAAATTGCGAATATTGCGTAAATTGGCGAAATAGAATTCAAAATATATAGAAAATACTTTGCGGATATGTTGTCTGTTAAGTAATCGGCCATCAGGGCTCACAGGAGAAAAATAAATGTTATATTCAGAATTTTTCATTTCATTGAATGAAATGGACTGAAATTGAATCCACGTAAAACATTGTTCAATATACCATTAAAGTTGGTTTGAATTTTCCTCTATAAAATTTTTATGCGTACTTCTTTTTTTTTCGTTTATCTCGACGAAAAATAAATACATTTTCGATGAGAAATTAAAAAAAAATCGAGTACAATTGTGGGTCCGGAATCTATATAACCACGCATAAAATTTGCCTGGCCAATTCAGACCTCTTAATTTGGCCCCTATTGTCTTCAAAATCAATTTCGAAAATAAAAATTTTTTAATTATATTTTTAATTACATTTCCTGCACAGCCAAATAATTAAAAAAATTTTATTTTTGAAATCGATTTTGGACACATCAGAACATTTTCGTCAAATTGGTTGTTCCAATGAAGGAGTTAACTAAATTAAGATTAAATTCTATTATATTTAAGAGCACCTATGCAAATTAAGTAGGTACACAATTTAAAAAAAATTTTTACTTTTCAGGAAATTGTTATATTCAGATGAAATGTTGTTTCAAAGATTGTTTTTTGAATTAGGGTATCAATTAAAATACACGAGCAATACAAAAATATTAATTTATTTTAATATTCATGGGAAATGAGTATATAGGACAATATAAAATATCGTAAATATTTCACATCTTTGTTGAATTCAAAAATCGAATTTGTATCCATTTCCGCTTACTTTGACGTGAGCAACGGAAGGTGCAGACGAATAAGCAACTCCTAAGAGGTTTTGCGGTTGATGCACTTGTTGATCTTGTCGTTGCAGTTGAATCTGCTCTGGTACCTGTAGAGAAAATGAAAAATCTTAAAAATGAAGAAAAGTCTCAATGCGTGTACAGTATGAAAAAGGGCGGAGAAAGAGATTTTTAAAAAGAGGTTGAAAAAACGATGGAAACAGGATAGAAAAAATATAAAATTAATTTTACTTGGACGTAAAATTTTACTCGGTCACTATATAATCTGACCTTAATAAATTAATGCAATCACTTCTGCTAATGAATAATTAGTAATCCTATTAAAACTTTTAAATATAAGGTCAATTTATTGTCTAGATTTAATCCTTGTTGAAACTCAAAGTCATACTTAATCGGATTGGCTTCGAATTGAAAATATTGTGTCCCTCTTAAAGGGAATAAATTTATTTTGATGAAAGACAAACATAATTTATTCAGATTATAATAATTTATATAAATACAAACATTTTTTTAGGAAAGAAAATGATTTAGATGAGAGTACAAACTTTGTCTTTAAAATAAAATTTCTGTGTGGGTGATTGGTTCCATATAAAAACCAAAAAAATTCAGGCAAGAGACATGGCAATTTTATTATTTTTAAATTTGAAGCTTTAAAAGTGTAAATCCGTGTGGAATTAATTCGAAAAGATTACTGAACTTCAATAAAAATTCACCTGGTGTGACTGAGCCTGTATTTGTCTTAGTGCCAAGAGTCTTAGGAGTTGAGCTTGATTGAAATATGGATCCACTTGAGGTTGTACTTGAGCTGGAATCTGTTGCATTTGTTGTAGGTATGCTAGAGTCGTTGAATCGAGTGGAATTTGATAAGGAGTTGCTGGCAAATTATTTGTGGGAATTCCTCCAGAATAAACGGTTTCTGCCGCTGCAATAGGAGTATTGGAAAAATATCCTGAAAATAAAATTAGAAAATAAAATAATATTCTTTTGTACGCAATAAAATTTTGTACAATACACTTTCAGATATACTTCAGATAGAAACAGATATGAAAAAAATATAATATTTATTCTTTTTAGTATAAAGGAATTATTGCTTTATTTTGATTTGTACATTTAAAATAAATTTCAGATAATAATGAAAATTGTACCTAGACCAGGATTTCTATAAGCAAGAGCTTGAGCAACGTTGGGAAAAACTTTCTGGGCCAAATGTGGATTCCCAATACTCGAACTGAATGCTTGATGAGAATTTGGTCCATTAAAAGCGAACGATGTTTGTGTTAAACCCGGTCTTACAAAACTGAATGACGCGTGCTGCTCTGCTCCTCCCAATACATTTGATGTTTTAATGCCGCTCACGGAAACTTCTGATACCACCAGCCTCAATAGTAGGGCGCAGATAGGAATGAACTTCTGCACATAGATAACATGTCAATACATAGAAAACACGAGATAAAACACCCCATTATCCCGAGTTCTTAAATCCGCAATTTATATGCGCGGATTTAGGAGCGGCAGGTGCAGGGGGAGGAGGTGATTGAACAAAAGAACAATGGAACGAAAACAATTAAATATTAGTATATTTTTTTTATAATCGAGAAAATTATTTTTAAGGTGAATTCGTTATTGTGCAAATTATCAAAATTAATTAGCGGGCGCAACGAATAACTCGGGGATTTGCGTGTATTTTTCTTACACTATAATGATGGCTCTTTTACATCTTTGTCCGGTCAGCCAACAAAAAGTACATTAGAGTAAAAGAGATTATGTATAGAGAAAGAAAAATTGGATAGAAAGAAGTCAATCTCTTTTACTCTAATTTATATATACTTTCTACTGGCTAACGACCAGCCTAAAAGTTTCTGATACTAAAAGTTAATGTATAAATAATTCACGACGGAAAATGATAAAGTTTCTAAAAAAAATAAAGAATGGATAAAAATCCCAAATTCTTCATCAAGTATAACTTGTTTTATTTGCGTTATTCGTATATTGCGAGAGAGAGACTTGAGTCCAATAAATAATTCACGCTAAATTGAAAGCAGAGTATAGTTTCGAACTAGGAAAGGTTTTTGTATTTTACCCATTCAGCATGTATTCGCAATCACTTACCAGCATCTCTCGGCCCGTGAAAAACAAAAAAAGTTAAAACACAATGACGTAGGTTTCGTCCCCTCGAAAAACGAAACTCTATTCTAAGAGCGCGATGCCTTGTGGGGATTTATATACCACGGAAGTATTTGCTTTAAAACGTGATCAGAATGTACCCGGACATTTAATATTTCTGGGATGGAGATGGAAGAAATTGCTTTCCCTTTAAATTGGCTTAATATGTATTACATTGAAAATTCTACATAATAAGACATCATTATTTTTGGCTTTGTAGAGTCACCTATATATTTATCGAAAAAGGAAAGATAAGCATCTTTATAAGCTCAAAAATTTAATAAGGTCTTGAAAGGTTTTCTTTTATACATAAAAAGATGAACTGTTCTTTAACTTTAATATTTATTTTCTTCTTTTATATTTGCTTTAATCTGTAAATTCGTTAAATTGAAACGAGGTTTTACATGCTACACAAAAAAGATAGGAATTTTTTCTGAATTAACATTTGTACATTTGTACAATGAATAATAATAAGAACACGTGATAAAGTATATGTATATACAGTGCGTATGCCCCGAATTGTTTGACTTTCAATCATGCGATTCCAACTGCTGAAAGAAAGTTTCTCGCACGTGACTTATTGAACTGCTCCTCATATACATTATTGTTTGTGATCATTCATTAAGTTCATAGAATAATTAATGTGATCGATTGCCTGGCAATACATATATAAAGAGACAGCGAATTCTGGTCTGAATAGTGATCATTATGCGGACTACGTTATTGTTATCATTATGCACTTCTTTAGTTTACTTTCGCCTTTACTTTTACATTCTTCAAATATATCAATATAAAAGTATCTGGATCGTTTTTGTCACAAAAAATTAAATTATAGAATTAAGATATGTTTTCAGGCTCTGAAATCTATTTCGAGTCACATTATTTCATCTCAATTTGTATTGACATTTCCGCTAGGGTGCTTTGCGAGGGATGAATCAACTATAATATTACCAGAATGTACAAAATAAACACTGATAAGATGTTTCCTGAGTATAGCAAACTTCTCAATTTTTGTATTTTTAGCTCTGCCACAAAATTTTTTGTCAACAAAATTCAATAATGAAATATTTTTTTGTAAATAGAAAATAAAGGGATACTTTTTTATTTAAATCAATGAACATTTTGTTGTATCGAAAAAACTTCTTTCTGGGTGAAGTAAATGAGCAAGAAAGGAGTGAGTTAGTAATCCTTATTAGTAGAAGTGGGTGTACAATTTAGAAGCGATTCTTTTATCCAAAAAGAATAATTGATGGAGTCAGCAACCAATCCTTTATCATACATTAGTGCCCCAATATGTCGAAAAAAAAAGAAAAACTACCAGATACACGCTCGTGTCGGTTGGTCGACAGCCAGCAGAAAATACATAAGAGTAATAGAGATGGAGAATGAAAAATTGGACAAAAAGAACTCTCTATCTCTTTTACTCTCATGTTTTTTCCACCATTTTTACTTCCATTAACCAAAATTGATTGCTTCAGTAGTGATTCTGTCCCAACAATTAATTTAAATTGTCAAGTATTAAGCCAGTCACTGGATCTATACACACAACTTCTAACTAAGCACCCCCCAGCAGGACGAAGCAATTTATATTCAAATCCTGAATTTAAGGAATTAGCAAAGCTATCCTTAATCCTTAAAATTATACAATTTAAAAATATACCTCTTTTGCAATTTTACTTACATATAATTAATCAAATAAATTGCTTTCTTGTTTACACAAATAAACTTGAAATTTATGTATTATTAAATTCAATAATTTCAACCAGAAAGCGTTAAAAATTTTAATAAAATGATGAGAGAAATATTTCAAAACAGACGTAATTTATTTATAAATTTGTAAAGATATTGAAAGTAAAGGAGACAGTTTTTTTTTTCATAACATATATTGATATATTTTATATTTCACAATTTACAACCAATTTACTTTACACAGTAAAGTAATGAATGCCATCATACAATGACAACAAAAAGTAAATATATCTATATTATTAATGCAATAGTGTTGTTGCTGATTAAAAAGTGAATTTTTTAATAATATATTATCTTTTAAATATTGATCACTTCTACCTATAGTTAAAATCATTAAAATCGTTTTCCATTTCTAGATTCTAAGTTAAAAATAACAAAAAGTAAATAATATTTTGTTTACAACAACACTATTAGCAAATTTAAATTCATTAAACAATTAAACATTTAGTATACCTACGCTTTTTAAGATTTTGGGGTGAAATTCTGAAAAGCATCTTGATCGTAATCAATATTTCTTTCCAACAATTAACATTCTTTTTGACATTCTCATCTTTATACGAAGGTTGTACATATGAATATTATATCGATAAATTGATCTACTATTTTATCGAACATATTCATTATTATTCTATTATAATTATGATATATAATATTTTTATCTCTTATTTAAACATATCACATTTCATCATTCGTAATTTTATTAATACACTTGCCATTTAAATCTTTTAAGATTTAAAATTTTAAGACAATTAATAAACACTCATAAAGTATTTTTAAGCATAATAGACATGGCCGAAGACAGACTTTAAATTCGATAATTTCGACTCGACTATCGTAGGACGGTTCTCAGCAAACTCGGTTATATAACAATTATTTAACAGACTGTAACATACGTTACATAGTTGGTGAACTTCAGGTGAGTCACCTTTGTAATATTATATAGAAGGTACGTAAGGGAGCTATGTAAAATTTACGTATATATATATATATATAGCTACGTAATATAATATATATATATATATATATATATATA
>UCOH01011528.1:0-24187 GCA_900474275.1 Synergus japonicus | reverse complement strand
CTACGACACCCTCCTCCTCTGGTTTTTCAATCACTTCTGTCACCGGAGCCTTGCCTTCTTCCTCGACAGTGATTTCTTCAATGACCTTCTGTTTTCCTCCCTTCTTCTTGGTGATGGTTTTCTTTGTCGTCTTACGAGGTTTACCTTGTTTTGTAATTTCTTGTGTGATAGTAACTTGTTCACGAATCTCTTCTGTTTCTGTTGGCCGAGTCACTTGATACTTTGGGAGTGGTTCCCGGTCTTCTTCTACGACACCCTCCTCCTCAGGTTTTTCAATCACTTCTGTCACCGGAGCCTTGCCTTCTTCCTCGACAGTGATTTCTTCAATGACCTTCTGTTTTCCTCCCTTCTTCTTGGTGATGGTTTTCTTTGTCGTCTTGCGAGGTTTACCTTGTTTAGTAATCTCTTGTGTGATAGTAACTTTTTCATGAACTTCTTCTGTTTCTTTTGGCCGAGTCACTTGATACTCTGGGAGTGGTTCCATGCTATCTCGTACGAAGACCTCCTCTTCAGGTTTTATTTGACTCTTAGGTGTTTTAGTTGACTTTTGCTTTTCTTTTTCGAATTCTGTTTCTTCAATGGGTTTTTCTAGAACGGTTGTGACTGTTGCTTTGCCTTCTTCTTCAATTGTTTCTTCTTCTGTTACTTTTTTTACCTTTCCATCCTTTCTTAGTACTTTTCTTCTTTTTATCTTTCTTGTTTTGTCATCGGTTTTAATGTCAAGGATGATTATTTCTTCAAATAGATCATCCATTTGTGGAACATCTCCCGCTTCTTCTACGCTGGTTGGTTTTATTTCTTCTATGTCGGTTAGGCCAGTAATTTCTTCAATAGGCATGAACTGTTTTTTGGGAATGGTTGGTAACTGTGACTTAATGTTTTCAATTTCTTCTTCTATGACTACTGCTTTATCTTCGCTACCCTCTAATGGTTTCTTTTTCCTAATTATTGTTCTTTTTGTTTTCACGGCATCATTTTCTCCATCTATACTGCTTCGTCTGAATTTAGTAGTATATTCTTCTGTAACCTCCGTGTCTGATTCGATGCTTGGTTGTTTGATAGTGCCTGGTTGTTTGTGTTTAATTGTGTGTTGTGTTAATGTAGTTTGATGTTGTTTCACTCGTGCTTCTGTGGTTTCTGAAATGTGAGAGAACAGGTGTGGCATGATTATTGTTTTAGGTGTTGGTGCTGATTGTTTGAATTTTGACTTTGAACATTATAAGTTGTTCTTGTTTTTTACTTATTTTGGTGTTTAATATCAATTTGGTGTATGTTGGTAATGAGGGACTAGCATGATGTTTATGCTTTGAAGTGTTCTGGATTTGAATATTTTTAGAACATTTGTTTTAATATCATATAATTGTGTACACTTTTTAATATGTAAAGTATTTTGCTAAATTGAGACAATACAGAGTAAATGATACACAATTGGGAAGGATTCTCAACAATCGTGGTTATGATATTTGTAAGCAGATAAATGTTTACCAAATGTCGATAACTATTTACATACTAGACACCAAAAAATTACGTCAAACTGAAAACTGGCACATGTAGCAGTAACTGTTACAATTTTCATTGTCAATTTTAGTACCTACCTTTACTAATTATAATCTTTCTTTTATTGAACAAGTAAAATATAGGTCATTTATATTTCAACGTAGCATTTTATTATGAATGATTTTGTATAAACATCAATTGCGAAAAATGAGAACTTACCTTCTATACGTTCCAAATGTTCATCTTCAAACGAAATATTAGCTACTTTGGAGAAAGGCTTCGTGGATTGTGAAAGATCTAATTCAGTTTCATCTGTAGTACCTAATTCAGTGATAATAATACTGTGTTTGATATCAGTCATTTCACCGGCTGTTTTAGAAATTGGTTTCTTTGTATCAAATTCAGAAGCTACATCTCCTGGCAATATTTCTGTTTGAACTGCAACTTTGCGATCAACTACATCCGGTTGGGCACTGCCTTCTTTCGCTACTCCTTTTATCACTTCCTTTGATTCTTTTTCTGTTACAGTAACTTGTGTGACTTCTAAACCTTCCGAAACACGAAAACTAATTTCGGCTTGAGCAACAGAAGATTTTCTTTCTATCGTAAATGTTGTTTCACTTTCTTGAACAATATTTTGTGATTGCTCGAAACTTTCAAAAGGTATTTGCTCAGGAATTATTTTCTTAAAGTCTGGTTGTTTTGAATCTGGCAAGTCTTGTGTGCTTGTTGATGTAATTATTTGTGTTGTTTCTGCAGTTGGTCTGCTAAGAAGACTCATCTCAGCTGTCTGAGATGCTGGAACTTCAGGTTTCGAAAGCTCTTTATCAGTTTCATTGTATATCACCTCAGATATTGTTACTGACGTCATTTCCTCCACTTGAGGCTTACCTTGTTGCGTTTTTGGACCTTGAGGCTTTAATAAATCTGCTACGCTAGATAGAGGCAATACTTGGGTAGTCTCAGCTATATCTATACCGGAAAGGCTTGGTTGCGCTGTTTTTTCGCTAGGTATAGATGGACTTGGCAATACATCTTCCGTCTCAGTTGATAAAGTCTGAGAGATTATCAAAGAGGCTAATGCATTCAATACTGGTACACCCTTTTGCTCTTCAGGATATTTTTGTTTCAAGAATTCTTCAGCTTCTGTCACTGTTTGTATTTCAGATGTTTCAGCAACTTCTCTTCCCGATACGTATGTTAAAGCTCTCTTTTCACTCGGTGCTTCAGATTCCGGTAACGTACCCTCAACTTCAGTTGTCATAACCTGAGAAATAGTAAGAGATGACATTTCTTCTACTTCTCGTGTTCCTTTCTGAGTCTCTGGCGCAAAGCGATCAGAGAATTGATCTGCTTGTGTTACTGAAAGCACTTCCAGAACTTCTGCAGCATCCTTGCTAATCAATTTCGATTCAGCTGTTACTTCACTAGGCATTTTATCCTTAGCCAATGTATCTTCTGTTTCATTCAATACAATCTGAGAAACTGTTGAAGAAGATAAAGTATCCATTGTTACCTTGCTCTTTTGTTCTTCTGGTAGTTCTTGTTTTGATAAATCTTCAGCACAGGATACAGTTAGATGTTCCGTAACTTCTGGTACTTGTCTTCCGGACATACTAGGAAGAGCTGTAACTTCTTCTGGTACTTTGGCATGTGCCAATACATCTTCAGCTTCGTGAGATATAGTTTCAGAAACCGTAATTGATGATAGTACGTCCCATTCCGGTTTGCCCTTTTCTTGACTAGGCATTTTTTCTTTACTGAAATCCTCGACATTCGATACTGTAACTATTTCACTTGTTTCGGCTATTTCTTGTCCAGATAAGCTAGGCTGAGCAATTCTCTCAGATGGTTTTTCAGAGCTTGGAAGTAATTCTTCTGTTTCTGTGATAATTGCTTGAGAAACCACTAACGATGAGAGAACATCTAACGTAGTTTGACCAACTTGTTCTTCCGGAGATTTTGATTTTGATAGTTCTTCCACGGTCAAAGATGTTATTACTTCTGAAGTTTGTGCTATTTCTCGCCCGAATAAATTAGCTTGAGCTTCTTTGGTACTGGGTACTTCAGGACTAAGTAATACATCTTCAAATTCATGTGACACGACCTGAGAAATCATTAAAGATGATAGTTCTTCCACTTCTGGTTTACCTTTCTGTTCATCAGGACCTATTGGTTTTACAAATTCTTGAACCGATGATACAGCTTGAACTTCTGTAGTTTCCGCAATGTCTCTGCCAGAAAGATTTGTAATTGCTGTTTTTTCGGTAGGCATTTCTTCTTTTGGTAGAAGTTCTTCCGCTTCATGGGACAAAGTTTGAGATATAATTAGTGCTGTTAATTCATCTAATTGCGGTGTTCCTTGTTGTTCCTCAGGTGCTGTTGGTTTAATTAATTGTTCAGCACTTGTAACTGTTGAAACTTCGGTAGTTTCTGCTACTTCGTGACCTGTCAGACTTGGCTGTGCGCTCTTTTCGGAAGGTTTTTCAGCAGTCGGAAGTTGCTCTCCAGATTCATTTGAGATAGTTTGAGAAATGATTAAATGAGACATTATGTCTAATTTAGGTATTCCAATTTGTTCTTCAGGTTTCTTTGACTTCAGTAACTCTTCCGTTTCAGTAACTGTTACAACTTCAGTTGTTTCTGCTATTTCTCGACCCAGCAAAGTAGGTTGTGCGGTCTTTTGACTTGGTACTTCTGGGCTAGGAAGTACATCCTCCGATTCATTTGAAACGATTTGCGAAACATTGACAGATGTATATTCTTCGAGTCCTGGTTTTCCTTTTAGCTCATCTGGCAATACAGTTTGCGACAGTTCACTGACGTTAGAAACAGTAAGTACCTCCAGTACTTCGGCTGCTTCTCTACCAAACAAATTAGACTGTGCAGTAGATTTACTTGGAGCTTTGGGGCTAGGTAACGTGATTTCTGCTTCGTTGGAAATAACTTGTGATACAGTTAAAGATAATAGTGTATCGACTTGAGCTATACCCTTCTGTTCTTCAGGAGACTGTGATTTAATTAACTCTTCTACACTCGAAATTGCCAAGACTTCCGTAGTTTCTGCTACTTCTCTGCCAAGAAGTTCTGGTTTAGCAGTCTTTTCAGTTGGAACTTCAGCGCTTGGAAGAACACCTTCTGCTTCATTAGATAGAATTTGGGATACTGTTGCGGAAGGTAATGTATCGAACTGTGGTTTTCCTCTTTGTTCTTCGGGAGCTTCTGGTTTTTTTAGTTGTTCGACATCTATTTCAGTTAGCACTTCAGTTGTCTCTGCTACTTCTCTTCCCAGTAAGTCGAAAACAGCTGTCTTTGTAGAAGGAACTTCTGCCTCAGGTAAAAGCTCTTCTGTTTCGTTGGAAACAACTTGAGAAACTGTGAGAGATGAGAACTCTTCCAGCTCAGGAATGCCTTTCTGTTCAGCCGGCTTTACTTTCTCCAATAAGTCCTCAACATTCGACATAGTCAGGACTTCCAATGTCTCTGCAACATCTCGACCAGCTAAACTAGGTTGAGCGACCTTAGAGCTAGGTGCTTCAGCACCAGGAAGCGTTTCTTCTGCTTCGTGGGACAGAGTCTCAGACACTACAGATGTTGATAGAGTCTCTAATTGAGGTTTACCCTTTTGTTCTTCAGGAGCTTTAGGTTTAATCAAATCCTCCACACTAACCACTGTTTGTACTTCACTAGTCTCTGCTACTTCTCTGCCAAGAAGTTCTGGTGTTGCAGTCTTTTCAGTTGGAACTTCAGCACTAGGTAGCATGTCTGCTCTTTCGCTTGATAAAACTTCAGACACTATTGCAGAAGGCAGAGTATCTAGTTGCGATATTCCTTTTTGTTCTTCTGGTACTCTCGGTTTTGTTAGCTTCTCGACATCCATTTCAGTTAGCACTTCAGATGTTTCTGCTACCTCTCTTCCAAGTAAGTCGAAGAGTGCTGTTTTTGTAGCAGGAACTTCCGCCTCAGGTAAAAACTCTTCTGTTTCGTTGAAAACAACTTGAGAAACTGTTAGAGATGTAAACTCTTCCAGCTCAGGAATGCCTTTCTGCTCAATAGGCTTTACTTTCTCCAATAAGTCTTCAACATTTGACATAGTCAGGACTTCCAATGTCTCTGCAACATCTCGACCAGCTAAACTAGGTTGAGCAATCTTAGAGCTAGGTGCTTCAACACCAGGAAGCGTTTCTTCTGCTTCGTGGGATAGAGTTTCAGACACTACAGATGTTTGTAGAGTCTCTAATTGAGTTTTACCCTTTTGTTCTTCAGGAGCTTTGGGTTTGAGCAAATCCTCCACATTAGCCACTGTTTGTACTTCCGTAGTTTCTGCTACTTCTCTGCCAAGAAGTTCTGGTTTAGCAGTCTTTTCAGTTGGAACTTCAGCGCTTGGAAGAACACCTTCTGCTTCATTAAATAGAATTTGGGATACAGTTGCGGAAGGTAATGTATCGAACTGTGGTTTTCCTCTTTGTTCTTCGGGAGCTTCTGGTTTTTTTAGTTGTTCGACATCTATTTCAGTTAGCACTTCAGATGTCTCTGCTACTTCTCTTCCCAGTAAGTCGAAAACAGCTGTCTTTGTAGAAGGAACTTCAGCCTCAGGTAAAAGCTCTTCTGTTTCGTTGGAAACAACTTGAGAAACTGTGAGAGATGTAAACTCTTCCAGCTCAGGAATGCCTTTCTGCTCAATAGGCTTTACTTTCTCCAATAAGTCGTCAACATTTGACATAGTCAGGACTTCCAATGTCTCTGCAACATCTCGACCAGCTAAACTAGGTTGAGCAATCTTAGAGCTAGGTGCTTCAACACCAGGAAGCGTTTCTTCTGCTTCGTGGGATAGAGTTTCAGACACTACAGATGTTGTTAGAGTCTCTAATTGAGGTTTACCCTTTTGTTCTTCAGGAGCTTTGGGTTTGAGCAACTCCTCGACATTAGTCACCGTTTGTACTTCAGTAGTTTCCGCTATTTCTCTTCCAAGTAAGCTTGTCTGTACTATCTTTTGACTGGGAACTTCAGGGCTAGGAAGCACGTCCTCTGATTCGTTTGATACAATTTGAGAAACATTAACTGATGTATGTTCCTCCAGACCTGGTTTTCCTTGTTGTTCCTCTGGTAATTGTTTCTTTAACAGGTCTTCCACATTAGAAACAGTGAGAACTTCAGTAGTTTCTGCTATTTCTCGTCCAAGCAAATTTGGCTGTGCTGTTTTTTGACTTGGTACTTCTGAGTTTGGAAGTACATCCTCTGATTCATTTGAAATAATTTGAGAAACAGATACTGATAAATGTTCTTCGAGACCTGGTTTTCCTTTTTGCTCTTCTGGTGATATTGGTTTAGTGAATTCTTCAACATTCAATACTGTGAGGACTTCAGAAGTTTCAGCTACGTCTCTCCCTGATAATTGAGTATCAGCAGTTTTCTGACTAGGTACTTCCATGCCCGGTAGTGTTTCTTCAACTTCGTTGGAAAGAATCTCATAAACAATCAGCGTTGATAATTCGTCGAGAGATGGTTTACCCTTTTCTTCTTTTGGTGCTGTTGGCTTCAAAAACTCTTCGGTAATGTTAACTGGTAGTACTTGAATAGTTTCTGCGACTTCTCTGCCAATCAAGTTAGATTGTGCAGTTTTTTCAGATGGTACATGTGGACTTGGTAGTGCATCTTCAGCTTCATTGCATACAGTTTGTGACACGATTAGAGACGACAAGGAATCAAATTTAGGTTGTCCTACGTGCTCGTCCATCTGTTTTGAGAAAAATGTATCCTCCTTCTCTTGAGTCAGAGTTTCACATATTTCTAGAGATTTTACATCTTGAATATTGATGTCAACCTTTTGTGAAGAAGGTTTAAAGGTACCTTCGAATGGCTTCTCAGATTCTTCAACTAGGCTTTCTGTCACTGTTATACTTTCGAATGTATCTTGTTCTGAAGTAGCTGTTTGAAGATTAAAAGAAATATCCCGGTCTTTTTTATCTGGAATATTAACCTGTGATTCGATTTGAGTCGTTTCAATTGAACTGTGTTCTATAACAAGAGTACTAGTAGCCTCTAGTTTTGGACCAATCTTTTGTTTTTCAACAAATTCTCCAGTACTGATATCTACAATACTTTCTGTTATTTCAGCGACTACATGACTGTCTTCAAAGTTCTTATCCGCGGTTTTTGATGAAGGAAGTTCCATCGGTTTGTATTCTTCTTCTCTATCTTCTGAAGTTACAGTTGTTACTTCAATGCCTTTCTCTGCAATTATTTCAATATCGGCTGTAGCTTCCAAAGCTTTTTTGTCACCTGTGTAGATACCTTCTGATTCAGTGACTTCAATCATTGACCGCACGACAGTCTCTAGAGGAATTTGTGACGGTATTGCTGAAGCTGTGGATGGTTTCAATTCCTCTAATTTTCCTGTACTTAAGTCAATGGTAACTTCCGTTTTTTCGGCAATAACATGTCCGGTAAGGTCAATTGTTGCTGATCGTTTATTAGGTTTCTCTGGAGTATCCAAAAAAGTCTCTTTATCTTCTACGACCACTTCTGTTACAATCGGTACTCCAATGTTTTCACCCATTCCAATAATTGCATTTCCACCAGTTGCCAATGGCTTTTCCAGAAATTCTTTTTCTTTTTCAGAAATCACTGCCTCTGTTTGTATAATACTTTCAAATGGTAAACGTTCTTCTGTTGCTGTAAATGACTTAGGAGCTTTATCAACAAAGTCTTCAGGAATAGCTTCTATGTTAACCTCTGTTCTTTGGGCTACTTTGTGAGCATCATATGAGCTTGTAGCTTGTTCCTCTAGCATTTCTAGTTTTCCAGTATATTCCTTTTCTTTATCAGAGGTTATTGTTTCTATGACGGTCAAACTCTGATCTTCCTCAAAGTCAATATTAACCTTTTTCTCTTCAGGCTTAACAAAGTCCTCTAAAGATTGCTCCAAATCACCTGTTTCTGTTTGCAAAGTAATTAGACTGTGGAATGTTACATGATCTGTAGTTGCTGTAGCTGATTGTGTGATTTCTGGTCCAAATTCTCCGACATTACTTTCCGCAGTAGTTTCACTAGATTGTGCAACAATATGAGCTGGAATATCAAATGTAGCTGATTTAACTGATGGTTTTTCTGTTTCAGGAAGTACACCTTCATTCTCTTGAGCGATAACATCGGAAACTTGAACACCTTCGCCTATCTCAAAGTCCAGATTTGCTGTTCTACCTGCTGGCTGCACATCTTTAAGTTTTCCTTCAGTTTCGCGAGTCTGCACTTCTTCTGCTACAGCTGCTTGATGAGGTAAAATCTCACTAGTTGGTCTAACATCTTGTGGAGCTTCAATATCAAGATCTGTAATTCCTACATCACTATGAATCTCAAACTTCGTCGCAACGCCTTGAACTTCAAAATCAACAGTTGCCTCAGCAGATTTTGGCTTCATGTCCTTTTCACAAATTCCTTCTTTATCTTCCGCCTGTGTTAAAGTAATTTCTACTCCTTCACCTTCTGTAAATGAAATGTCTACCTTTTTGCTGTCTGGTTTAATATCTGATGACAATGGAGCTTCCATCTCTTGAACTGTAATTTCAGTTTGTTCAACTATGTCAAGACCGCTCTGTTTTGGCTTAGCGATTTCTTGCTTTGGCTTCAGCTCTTCATAAGTTTCAATGGTGTTGGCAACTACTGTTTCCTGCGTTTGAGCTACTTCATGCCCTGAGGTGAGATTTAATCGAACATTTTGTTCAGCAGGTGTATCAGCTGTTTGGAAAGTTCCCTCCTTTAAATATAAAAAATACATATAAGTACAATTCCAAAATACAAGTATCATCGTCAATAATACATATATAATAATAAAAAATACATACCTTATTAAAAACAGTGACAAGCTCGTTCACAGTAAGATTCTCAGCAGCTTCCATTTCGATTTCAGCGCTGTGTTCCGTAGGTTTCAATTCTTCATCCCTAGGTTTTTCTGTTTCAGCAATATTAGTCTCAGTAATAATTAATTCTTCCAAAGCTTCTTGACGAGAAAAGGCTTTATTCGTTTTTGGTAGATCAGTAGAGATATCAGTTGTGCTTTGCTCAGTAATTGTCTCCGTCTTGATTGCTGTTGGGTGGGCATCAACAAGTGGCTGGGCTGTAAAATCGGGCTGTGTTCGAGTTTCTGGAGAATACAGATTTTCCCGATCACTGACTACAATTTCAAGTGTGACAGCACCAGGTCTAGTTTCAGTTAATTCAACAGTAGCAGTCTTGGTACTGGGCTTTACATCTTCATCGTAAATGTTCTCTTTCTCTGCAAGCTGTTGTACACTAACAGTTATACTTTCCAAAAGAGTCTGTACTGGTTGAGCTACTCCCTTATTTGGTACATCTTCAGGAATAGATTCGTTGGTTGGAGATTCAGTTCTAACTTCTTCATGAGTTGCTGCAATTTGTGTTGTAAATTCGGTACTAGCGTAAACTTCTTTGTCTTCAATAATTCTCGTGTATTCAGTTTCTTTCTCTGTAATAACGACCTCAGTTGTGCGGACACTTTCCATTTCATCGATGCCCACATCAGCAACTTTAAAGTCTGGTATCACATCTTGTTCGACTGGAGCAAGACCTTCTGCTGTAACTATTTCTCCAACAACAGTTTCACGTAGATCGTCCCTTTCAATTTTGGCAACAGCAGATACTGGCACTTCATCAGTAACTTTTCCAAGTGTATCCTCAGGTCTTGTTTCTTCAACTTGAAGTGAAACCACCGGATGAGATGGTACTGTTTTTCCACGATGACTTTCAGGCAGTTCGTATACTTTTAGGTCTCCTTCCTTCTCTACTGAAGTAGTTTGGAAGATTTCGACACTTTTTATTGCATCGTAAGATGGCTCGACTGAACGTTCTTTTGGCTTGGGGATATCTTCCATTTTATTTTCCTGATATTGTACAATAACCTCTTGTATTTCTTTGGCTTCAGTTGTTTGAACAGTTATTGTTCCACTTTCTGTTACAAACTTCAGAGCATCCTTGAAAACTGATGGGTAGTCAGCTGTCTGCACTTCTGAAACTTTCAGATACTCCTCGGGTCTAAAGCTTGTTTCTGCTAATGCCGTAGTTGGTTTCATACCTTCAATATACTCGCCTTCAGATTCTTGAACAACTGTACTGGAAATTGATCCAATTTCAAGTGGAAGAATGGTTGTTTCAGCTATCTTTGTCGCTGGTTTCTCATCAGGCTGATACTGACGTTCACTCTCTGTCGTTACAGTTTCTGTAGTTACAATCGATGAACTTTCAACTAAATTAAAGTTGGCAGTAACCTCCTTACTTTCTTCAACAGTCAATGTGGATTCTTGATGTTGAGAATCTACAGTTGAGACAGTAATGCTTTCCAGAAGATTAACATTTGAACGGGCCTCAAAGGTGTCAACCTTGCGATCTGGAGAGAAGATACCTTCTTTTTCCTGAATTGATTGTTCTTGAGTTATGGCTGTTTCTCCTCCATATGATACTTCAATTAAAGCAGTTTGTCCGGCAGGTAGCCTACCTGGTATATATTCTCCCTCCTTTTCGGGAGCGTGCATTACTTCAGTTACACGTTGCGTTTGTGATATTATTGTCGATGACGCTACTTCAGTTGGTACTATAAGTTCAGGATAGTACTTTCCAGGTTTATCTTGAGAATGAACTTCTTCAACAACAACAGGTTCCACTGTAGTAAAGTTCACTCGTGGTTTAGTTGATACAGTTTTCAAAGGTTCTAATTTATCCTCAGCTTGACCTTCATGAACCTCATAAACAGTCAGTCCAATTTGTGATAAAATTGAATCTTCAGCCCTAACACTGTTTGGTGAAACAAAATCTTCCGTGGGGACTTCATTTTGACTGACAGTAGTTTCACTGATAGTTGTGGCTTCCTGGAAAGTCATTGTAACTTCTGCTGTTCCACTTGTTTCTTGAATAGAAGTTTTTAAGTCTGATGGCTTGGCTTCACTTGCAAAGGTTTCGCTAACAACTAAACTCTCAGATGGAACAATGGCTGATGTAGCAGAGAAAGTTGAAGGTTTGAATGTGTCGGAAAATTCACCAATTCCTCCTTGAACGGTTGTTTCAGTTGTAGAATATGGTTCCATTGGTGATATAGAGACAGATGCTTTTCTTTTATTTGGCTTTAATGATTTAACTTCATCTAGTTCACTTTCGTGTGTAGGTAAATATTCCTCCGTTAGTGCGTTTACGGTATCCAATGTTACCTTCGCTTTCTCATCTTGTGGCTTACCAGGAGCTTGTTCAACAGTTCTATTCAAGGGCACTACTTCGCTTATCTGACTTGGAATGTTAAGAGCAACCGAAGGTATTGATGTCTCGCTAACGGTCTCAAATTCTTCAATTTCCTCAAATTCTAATTTATCCTCCTCTACGTCTGGTCGTTTAGGTTTCAAAGATTTTTTAACTTTTCGAACAACTTCTTTCTCTTGTTCTATTTCTATTTTAGCCTCCAAGGATTCTCTCCTCTTTTTCTTTTGTTTTAACTGTCCTTTCTTATCTCTTTCGACAATTATGATTTCTTCCTCTATTTCCTGTGGCTTCTTTTTTTGCTCTTCTTCAACGACTTCTGTCACGCGCTCATCTTCAACTTCGACAATTTGAACCCCCTCTTCCCTATCTTGTGGCGTGTCCTCGATACGAGGTTGTTCCTTGGGTTTATTGTCTTTACGTTTTCGCAGTGTCGTGTGTACTTGCTGAGTGTCCTCGTATTCTGTGGAAAGTATGTGAGAATTTTTGTGTAAGATTATCATGTGAATTGAGTGTACAGTACGCATTACTCCGCTTGACGTGCAAATTTTTACAAGTTTTACTTTTAAACAGTTCTAATGAAACAGAGTATTAATAAAAAAATTGCAATTCTACATTTTATTGCAGAGTTCAGCGTACTTGACCATTCATAAGGTATAAAAAGTCTTATATATATAACATATTTAATATTTATATATACAATATAGAAAATTAAGTTTTCATTCTTTGTCGTATAAATTTAACTTATTATTTGCTTATTTATAATTTGATTATTTTTATTGAAACGAATTCCTCATTGTAGAGTTGCACGAAGAGTAGAATCGAGAAAAACTTTGAAGTATCCAACAATAATGAAAACTTATGTCTTTATGAAAAACAAAAATCGTAAAAATGAATTAAAAATTAAAAAATAATTGCAAACAATCAACAAAAATAGCGGACAGTAAAAAGAGCGCGTATGTAAAGTGCCAGGTGGTTGTCTTTTTATAATGCTTGGAAGTGCTGTTTGTTAATGTTCTTGCTTGTAGCTGCGTGTGGTGACATGCTTTGTAAGGAATTGTACTAATTGTGCATGTGGGTATATAGTGCATAATATAGCGACAATTCAAACCAGTGCTCACATATATATGTATAAATTGTTCTAACCCTAAGTCATTTCAAGTGCAGTAATATTCATTCATCTCTCTCAGATGTCCTACATATTTTTTTAATTGGAAAGTAATTTCAAAACGATGGTTTGAGATATAAAAATATACATTATTGATGAAAAGGGCATAAAATGAGGCAGTAGTAAATTTTACAATACAGTATAAGGTTCTACTACGCTACGTAGCCAATTAAAAGCCAAGTGGAGGGGAAAAAGCACTACCGATTGATTACGAAATGTAACCAATCAAAGAAGGAACATCAGAACCAATCAGAAGCGTATTTTCCCCTTTATTTTGGTTCTAATTGGCTACGAAACGTAGTAGAATCTTACACTGTATTGTAAAATTTACTAAGATGTAAATTACGAGTATGAGTCGTTTAATATCTAAATGCAGATATTTAAATAATGATAATAATAATAATAATAATAATAATAATAATAATAATAATAATAATAATGAACATCTTTTATTGCAGACCTATAAACATTTGTTTCGTACTACACATCAAACATAACAAAGAAGCTGACTGATACTTACATTAAACAAATTCTGCTAGCGAAGCACGGAAAGAAGCGTTGATTGCGAAGCTGAGGTGAGAAAGGATTTAGAGAGAAGGTATATAATTTTAAAATAAATTGAATGTAGAAACTGCGCGTAGAAAGCATAGCGGCTTAAGCGGAAATGCACTGCTATAATTCGATCAAGAAAGCATCATGCATCTGAAAGAATATGAAAATATATTTACATTGAATGCTTATTCTGTTAATTTTCAAAGCCTTGTGAAATTTAAAATTCAAGTAAATTCACAAAGACAATGACATATGAATTGTTGCGTTCAAGTCAATAAATTTATATTCTTATTACCACAAAAAATGGACTAGAAAAGTTTACGATAAATTGTTAGAAGAATAGTTTAATTAAAATAGTTTAAATAAATTGCTTTTCAAGATTAAACTATTAAATATTTCCACTATTAGAAATAGTCTCTCGTTAATAATTATTAAACCATTTTCATGTTCTTTTGTACGAATCACAATCAATTATATCCATGCATCATAAATCGTTGCTTCAAACCTTTAATTTCTCGAACATCTTGCTTCTGAAGCGTTTTTCTGTCATCTCTCCTCTCTGTAATCAAACATTGGTGTTTTCATCGGGAAATCCGAAGGAAAAAAATTCAAATTGAGAAACACACAATCAAAGTTAAATGCTTTATTTAATGTCAACATATACAAAATTGATTACATTAAAAAAATTGTATCACACTGACTGGAAGAGTTATATGTACAAAAAAATCATGCTGTTTAATTAAACTGACACACACACACACACACACACACACAAAAGACAAAGCTTTCTATTTACATAAAGGAAGTGCATATATTAACATAAGCCACGCAAACATAATTAATATCAATTCATAATTTTGCAAAATATGACTGATGTCCACGATCAACAGAAGGCAAAAGTCTGCTTTAAATATCTTGATCGAATTATCCTCCGAGTTCAAAACACTGTTAGACAATCTCGACTTACCCATCACTCGTATTTCTGTTCGCTCGATGATTTCTATTCTCTCAGTTGCATGTTGTTCGGATTCCACCTGTTTGCAATATAAAATAATTGTATTATTTTCTTAATCTAAACAGGAATAAAGAGCTCAACAATTTGTTTGGAGACTTATCTTTATGAAACTGAAGTTTTCAACGTTTACGTCAACGAAAAGTTATTTTTCGTAAAAAGTTCGAGACCTAAAATCTGATTGCGCTAAATGGTTCCCTACGATATCAAAAGATACACAAAATAGTTTCAACAGTTTTTTAATTTTATTTCTCGAACTTAGTGGAATTACAATGATCTTTTTTACTTAGGGGTTGATTACTAGGGAGTTAGTTGGATGAAACTGTTTTGGGCTTCTTTAAACATTAACCAGACCCATTTGGAACGCAAAAATGTTAGGTTTGGAAGTTAGGATAATTGTAATGATTTTTTTGTACTTAGGGGTTGATTTAGGGGGGTGATCCTAGTGCAATTAAAGCTTGAAACTGTTTTGTCTGTTTTTTGATATCGAATGTAACTATTTAGCTCAAACAGATTTCAGGTCTCGCCGTTTTTACAAAAAATAAATTTTCGTTGACGTAAACATTCAAAACTTCAGTTTCAACTTATCTTCAAAAATTGAATATACCTCTATCGCTTCTGTGACTTCCCAAGCACGTGGTCGGAAATCGTCTGGAGCAAAGTGCGTGATTACTTCTTCAACAGTTGCATGTTGTAGTTCCACCATTTTCATAAATGCCCGGAATCCAACAGTAGCAGCGACAATACTTTCATCAGTTGTTGTTTCTTCAGTTAGAACCTCAGAAATCAGCGGCCCATGTCCTTCCCTCTCAACCAACTGTACCAACGCATTTTGAGCATCAGGTGTTCTTAATGCCGGAAATTTGTCTGTTCGATAAAGACTTTCATTAATCTCATTAACGGAAACTCCTTGGCGTACTAGGAAACCAATGGTTGCCAATTCTCGGAGAGGAGATTCGCCAGGACCGAATTCAGGTGCATTCAAAACATCCATTAGTTCCTCAACCTCCCTTGCGATACTCTCCTTTTGTTCTTCAATTATTTGTTCTACTGTAACTTCAGTAACAGTGACTTCTTCTCCTTTAACAACAGATGTCTTCACTTTCTCTGGCTTCCTCTTTTTCTTCTTTATCTCTCGAACACCTGTTTCTGCATGAACTTCAGTTACTGATATCGTTTCGAATGTTTCAGATGTCACTTGAGCGTGTTCTTCAACTTCTGGAACGATCTTCTTAGTCTTTTCATCAACCATCTTCAGGGAAGCTGTGGCTTCCGTTATTACTGAATCCTGAATTGGTACTATCTTCTTTGCTTGTTTTGGCTAAAACATTTAAAAGTAATTTAATCAGTATTTCCACTTTGGAATGTAATTTTTGTGAAATATAATTTTGCCACAAAATACACACCTGATCAAGAGTTTCCTCGAAAGTGGTTGTAGATTCCAGAACCTGAGTTTCGCTGATATCCACAATTTTCCTGGAACAAGAGAGAAAATGTTTAGAATAGCTTCAATAGAAAATTGTAAAAATTGCAATTTAGGACAAAATAAATGATAAACCCACTTTTCATCGGTTTCCTCGGTGGGGACAATCTGTTCTTTTTCAATAGGTTTCTTATCAAGTTTAATTCGCTCTGGTTTTATTTTCTCTTTCGTCTCCTTGGCTTTCTTTATCTCAGGCTTTTTCTTTTTATGCGTTTTCTGAACTACTGTTTCCACTATTTCTTCCTCTTCTTCTTCTGGTTGCCAGTCAATTGGACCACCTGCTGTAGAATAAATGTCAATAACTTTACTTCTAAAAGATGTACTTGAAAGAAAAAGTGAAAAGAATGAATTGGACACTTACTTGTGACTCGTACTTTAGCTTTGGTTGTAGCCAAACCTATTTCACTAGTAGCTTTGCATACGTAGGTTCCTTCATCTTCTGACGTGGCTCTCTTTATATTCAAAATTGTTTTCTTTTCCTCATCTCTTAATTGAATCTTCACATTATCTGTGTTTTTCAATAATTTATCGTCCTTGTACCAGACGACATCTGAAAAATAAATATTGGGTGAAAATATATTACATATAAACACTTTTTTGTTTCAGAACCGTGAAGATTTTGAAAAAAATAGTTGCAGAAACTTCAGGTGACTTAAGGTCTTTTAACGGATTTTTGAAGGAATTTAAAAAAGTTGAAGAATTTGGCAGAGATTTTACAAGCACTATTCTTTTTTTTAAGAATTATTAAAGGATTCAAAGAAATTTATAGCGACTTTAAAGAACTTTAAGTACCTGGTAGTGGATTCCCGGAGTACTTGCATTCTAAAGTAACTTTTTGTCCCTCATGTGCGTAAACATCCGTTATCTCCTGAATAAATCGTGGTATGGCTTGCGTGGCTGGAAGAAGTAAAATTTATATTATAATTTTTGTTTCTCTTCTTAAATGAATTCGAAATGAAAACTCTAATAATTTTTTAACATATGCACAGTATTTATTTATTACCTGATTACACATTCTGTTGTAACATAATCGATATTGCTCCTTTGTCAGTAATCTATTCACAAAAAATCACATAAATCCATGCACAAACATTAATTCAAACAAAAGGTTTTGTTTATTTTAATAAATATTAGCAGTCATATCCCCGGTAGAAACTGTACTCGGACCCAATTCAGATTCTAACTAGTTAGTCCCACTTTTATTAGGACTTTAGCTAGAAAATCTAATAAATCTTGTATTTTTAATTTATTATATTATGAACTGTAACTAAAATTGGGTCAATTTCTACCCAAATGATTGAAGAATACCTGACATTGTTCCTCTTTCGTCCTCGCTATGATGATCAGAAATTTCCGAACTTGAAAAAGTAGTAGCTAATCCTAGATTTCCGCTACATTGACTTTCCAAAAGTAAAAATTCTTGCAGCTCATCTTGACTGTCGGCTGTATGCAATTGCTGAAACCCTTCTAAATCTATTTCTCGTGGTTCTAAGGGATACATCTTCGGATCCATTAGGTTCCTGAATCCTCGCTGATTTCCAGGCTTTCTTGCAATAGGAATTCGTGACTTTGGATAAGTATGATATTTCCTGCTGGTGTCATAATCAATACCGAAAATAGATTCCCTGGTAGTTTTACTGCAATCCATGATTTCATCTTGTTTTGATTTTAGATACTTTGATGATGACCTTCCCTGACTGCTGCTACTGGTTGATGCTTCACTGTTTTCTTCAATAGGCGATAAATAAAAATGACTCGATGGATGCTGCACCGAATGTGAAAAATGTGTTACATGGTAATCGAGTTCCTCTGAACTGGATGTCGCAATTGTAGATTGCATCTTCCTCTCCGACTTCGGGGGCGGAAATTCATTGAAGTCTAGCACAATCTTTTTCTTATTCTGCTTCGTTTTTTCTTTTGATAATTTCGAAGCTTCAGACGAATATGTTTTTTTCAAGGGACTAGAGTTTGTACTTTTTTGAGTTTGTACAATTTCGTTCCGAGTTAAGTATTTCAATCCAGTTTCAGAGAGGGAACGTGATTTTTCCTTTATTGCTTCAGTTATCCTTGGTCGCTTCATTCTTGTAGGAGACGGCGATTCAGATTTAGACTTACAGTCATCAAATTTTCTTCTTGGTGGAGAAGGGGAATATTCCTTTCTTCTTTTTGCAACAGTGCTTCTGCTTAATTGATCTTCAGTCACGCCTTTATCGAGTTTTTTCGTAGTATTTCGATTTTGTGTTGGAGTTTGATGTTGCTTCCCATCCTTCACTATTTTCCCATCAGCTTTTTGTCTTTCTGTCATCATCTTCCTGCTATCAAACTTAGTTTTCTTTTTCACATTTTCCAACAGTGGTTCCGAATACATCATTCCATCATTACCAAAATGTCTCGTAGCGTACAACTGTACAGCACTTTTAGAGAATCCAGTTGCATCTGCTTGTTTCTTCTTTGATGTTCCAGATTCAGTTCTAGGAATTGTTGTTGGTCGTAACCAGTAATCCTTACTATCTCGAGAAAATTCATCTGTAGCTTCTAGCTTGAAAACTCTACTAAAAGATTGACTTTCAGAATATGTAGTTTCTTCCTGGAATTCGTTGGAGAAATTTCTAGATAGAAAAAATCCCCGAATACTGTTGTGTGCCAAAGAATCTTCAAAGTTCATCAGAGTTTTTGTGGATGAGAATTCGCTGACTATTGTAGAGCTGTCCCTTTGGGAAGACCCTTCATCTCCAGCCGCTTGTTCGTCTAGACTATCACTCGAAAATGCACATGCATGCACACTTAGCACACACGAATCCAAAGATTCGCGCTTACCTCGAAGAGCTTCCTGCATTTCTTCCATCTGCGTAACCCATGATGGTTTTCTATATTCCTTTGTTCCAACGATACCTGTGGTTAAAAATAAAATTCTTTATTAGAAAATGGTCGATTTTATTTGGAATGATGCGACCGATCCAGTCAATTACGCATTATCTGAATAAATCTGTAAGTATAGCGTAGCGATTGCTTTGGTGTTAGTGTTTAATGTAGATAGAAAGTGGGAATGAAAAGGAATAAGGGTTCGAAAAAATTCGATCAGGATTCGTAGACTCTTCCTCTTGCAACTGAAAATAACTTTAGATTGTATTAGAATTGATAAAAACATAATATGAGTTATACAGTGAAATGATTTAAGCTTCATCTTGTTTTGGCTTGACTTTATTTTTGTCTTCGGAAGTTGTTTACCTTCTACTGATAAGTAAGTAGTCGTTGTCGATACACCGAGTGGATTGAATGCTTCAAAAACAATTTCACCCGTGTCGTCCGGATACGTTTCGGCAATCGTTAATACAGACGTCCCGTCTTCTAGTTCCTCGATTTGGAATTCTTGTGAAGGAATGATTTCTAAGCCGTGCTTAAACCATTTTCCTTGTGGTTTCGGTTTTCCTTTTACTTTAACTTCCAATCTAAAAAACATCGGGAAAAATTTGTTAAATTGTATTAGGATTTAGTAATCAAATGTTAGATTAATGATTGGAGTAAATGTTAAATAGTTAATAAAGGATTTACCTAGTTAGTTCACCATCCTTAGCAGGAATTAACTGAGGAAGCTTTTTGATTATCTCTGGCGCGGTTTCTTCCGTGTCAGTATCAAATAGAGGTCCCTCCTAAAAATGAAATTAGAAGATAATTTAAGTTTTTCAGTTTCATGTATTTTAAATAAAAATAAACAATGCTTGATTGATAAGCACCTTTGGAGACAAAAGATCTTCTTCGGAACCACTTTGTCCTGTAATGAGAGATGTCGCTATTGCCGAAGAAGCAATTTCAGAATCTGGTACATACTCATAAGCTAAAAGGAAGAACAAAGTGAAGATAAATAAATGAAGTAGTAGATAATTACTTAAAAAATACAATTTGAATCAATAAACTAAGCTTAAATTTCACCCACCTTCCACAACCAATGATGTTGAGCAAATAGCTTCTCCAACAGGGTTTACAGCGCGACAAGTATATTCACCAGCATCTTCTGGGAATACTTCCGTGATGGCCAAACTACACACACCTTCTGTATCTTGTAAAATCGTGATCTGCTTCCCTTCATGAATTGGCTTATTCTCGTGATACCATTGGACTTTCGGAATAGGTTTTCCTTGCACAACACAAGTAAGATTCACATTTTCCCCATCCATCACTCTCACAGGGGACAGTCTCTTGACAAAAGTTGGAGAAGTTTGCTCAATTGTTTCCTCCCAAGGAATGTCTAGAACATTTATGGTAGCTGTGCATGTCACAGAACCAACCACATTTTCTGCACGGCAGGTGTAAGTGCCTGCATACTCTGGCATGATTTCCCTAATCAGCAAAACTGATCGATTTTCTTTAGTGACGATTCTCATTTCGTGAGCAGTCTGCAACAAAATATATGAACAATTATTAAGAGATTTCAAAACATTGATATCGATTTTTAGGAATTTTAAAGGGTAAAAGGACTTGAGGTAGATAGATTCTTACCTGTAAAGGTTGATTATCACGGAACCATTGGAATGATGCAATAGGATAAGATTCTACTACACTTTCCATGATAACAACTTCTCCTTCTGCAACTACTTGAGGTTGAATGGGTTGTATAAATCTGGGAGCTTTTACTTCTTCAGAAGTATCCTCCACCTTATCCTTGACAGTGACTGAACCCGAACTTCTAGCTTCACCAACCGGATTCTGTACCCTTATTTCGTATTTCCCACTGTCTTTCTTAGTAACATCAGGAATAACAAGTTCTGCTGTATTCTCATATAGGTTCACAACTGTATCATCAGTTGGTGCAATTTCCAGACCATTTTTAAACCATTTAACTTCTGGTTTTGGAATACTTTCGAACTCCGCAACAAGAGTTAAAGGTTTTCCGGTCTGTGCCACTAAAGCTGGCAGTGGCCTTGTAATCTTTGGCGCTTGCATAACTTCTGGTTTTGATACAACAGCTGCATTGCTAATAAGGAGATTTGCTCTGCACTCAGCCCTTCCAAACTTGTTAATAGCTCGTACTCGATAAATTGTCTCATCTGCAGGTGTAGGCTCAAGGATCATCAATTTAGCTTCTCCAGTTTCAGGTTTGAAAGTTATTTCAGTTTTTCCTCGCTTTGGTTTCACTTCTTTCTCACCACGGTACCATTTTACTTCAGGTGCTGGCTTACCAATCACAATACATTCAAGAACTGCTGGCTGGTGTTCTTTTACCATTAGAGGCTTGATGGGTGTCACAAAGTGTGGAGCAGTACCTTCTTCTTCTTTTTCTGAAGACAAAGATAGTTAGTTAAATATCTGGTGGATAATGAAAAAGAAATGTTAAAGAAAATTCACAGAAAACAATAGTTCAAAGTATTAATATTAAATGTAGCTAGTTCAACTAGCTAAATTCAAAAGATTGTGATGAGAGCTGGAATATTGTAAAAATCAAATATTATCATGCGGAATTGTAGCACACAACACACAGGACAAATCTCTAAGTGGAAAATCATCACGGTACCAAATATAACAAGGTTGACAGTAGATGTAGCGACTCCGGCAGGATTTGAAGCCCTGCAGGAATACATGCCAACATCTTCTTCCTTGACGTTCGTTATTTCTAAGGTAGCAGTAGTTTCCACAACGTTCATTTCATACTTGTCGCTGGCGTGAAGTTCTTGTTCATTTCGATACCAAGCTATCTGTGGGAAGGGAGTTCCAATTACGGTGCATGTGAATTTCGCTGGCTTATCAGGTTCTGCTATTACTGGTTGTAATTTCTGGATAAACCTAGGTGCAATCTTTTTCTCTTTGTCAGTAATTGAAATTTCAACTTGAGTTCGTGTTTTTCGTTTAGGCTTCTCTTGCTTCTTCGTTTCGACAGTAATTTCAAGATTTTCTTGTTGAACGTCTTCAACTTCTGTGATTTCTGTAGGTGTAGCATCGATTTTCACTGTCTTGCGTTTCTTCTGAATCTTAACGTCTTCTGATGACGTCACTGTCTCCTCTGTGACACTTTCGCTCACTTCTACAACTTCAGGAACAAGTTCTTTAGATACTTTCACAACTTCTTCTGCCATTTCGACTACTTCTTGGGGCTTTTCTTTCTTCTTCGGTTTTCTTTCTTTTCTCACGAGATCAACCTTTGTTTCCTCAGTTATTTCTTCAGTTTCTTCTTCAGGAAGAGAGAGAGGTTTGAGTGTTTCCTCGGGTATTTCTTCCCTTTTAGGTTTGTCCTTCTTCACTGGTTTCAACTTAACTTCTTCTAGTGTCTCTATTTCTTTTACTTTCCTAGGAATTGGTTTCAATTTAATTTCCTCTTTTTCTTCTGGAACCTCCTTTGGTTTACCTCGTTTTGTAGGTTTTAATACGATTTCTTCAGAGTTTTCTTCCTCAGGTTTTACAGCTCTAGTTTTCTTCACTGTAATTTCTGCTTTATCAATCATAGTTTCGTCATCTGATATTATATCTTCAGTTATCTCTTCTGGTTGTTCAGATTTCGGCTTTATCTGCTTTCCTTTCTTTTTCCCGCGAATCCAAGGTACTTCTTCTTTAAGCTCTGGTTTCTCCTCGGAAACTTTCTCCGATACAAGCGTTTCTAGTTCTTCCAGTGTTTCTGTTACTTCAGTCACCATGTGCTCTTGATCAATAGGAACAACTGTAACATCTTCATTAAATTCAACAACTTTCTTAGATGTTTTCTTAGGTTTCCTCCATGGCATAGTTGCAGTTTCCTGAGGCTTTTCTTCTTTTGGTTGCTCTGATACCACTTCAGATACTTTCTCAGGTTTCTTCTTACCTCGAATCCAAGGCAATTCTGTTTTCTCTTCCGGCTTTTCTTCAATAATTTTAGGTTGAGGTGCTTCTTCTGGCTTATCTTTCTTAGGCACAGGTTTTAAATGAATTTCATCTTTCACAACTTCTTCAGGTTTCTTAGGTTTAGTTGGCTTCAAGACTATTTCTTCTTTCTCTTCCTGTTTTGGCTTTTCTTTCTTGAAAGGTTTCATTTTAATCTCCTCTTTAGCTTCTTCTTCCTTTGGTAAACGTTTCACCGGTTTCAAAGTGACTTCCTCTTTAGTTTCCTCTTCCTTTGGTAAGCGTTTAATAGGTTTCAAAGTGATTTCCTCTTTAGTTTCTTCTTCCTTTGGCAAGCGTTTAACCGGTTTCAAAGTCACTTCCTCTCGATCTTCTTTTTCTTCTGGTTTCACTACACGTTTCGACTTCTGTAATTTTACAGCAGTAAAGTTTTCGACTTCCCCTACCTTTTCTTCCGGTTTTGTCTTCTTCTCTCGTCTCCAAGGTAATTGTTCCTTTTCTTCTGGCTTCTCCTCAGGAATTTCAGTCGGAGAAATTTCTAGTGTTGGCTTTTCCTCTTGCTTTTTCGGTTTCTTTTCTCGTTTCCATGGAAACTCTGAAACCTCTTCAGGCTTCTTTTCTTCAGGCGCTTCAGGAACCTTCTCTGGCTTTATTTCCAGTTTAACTTTTTCAACCACTTCCGTTGTTATTTCCGCAGTCGTTTTTTCAACCTTCTTTGGTTTCTTTCCTCGCTTCCATGGCACTTCTGAAACCTCTTCAGGTTTCTTTTCCTCGGGTACTTCTTCTGGCTTTATTTCCAGTTTAGCTTCTTCGACCACCTCTGTTGTTATTTCTGCAGTCGTTTTTTCAATCTTCATTGGTTTCTTTCCTCGTTTCCATGGCAATTCTGAAACCTCTTCAGGCTTCTTTTCTTCAGGTGCTTCAGGAACCTTTTCTGGCTTTATTTCCAGTTTAGCTTCTTCGACTACTTCTGTTGTTATTTCTGCAGTCGTTTTTTCAATCTTCATTGGTTTCTTTCCTCGTTTCCATGGCAATTCTGAAACCTCTTCAGGCTTCTTTTCTTCAGGTGCTTCAGGAACCTTTTCTGGCTTTATTTCCAGTTTAGCTTCTTCGACCACCTCTGTTGTTATTTCTGCAGTCGTTTTTTCAACCTTCTTTGGCTTCTTTCCTCGTTTCCATGGCAATTCTGAAACCTCTTCAGGCTTCTTTTCTTCAGGTGCTTCAGGAACCTTTTCTGGCTTTATTTCCAGTTTAGCTTCTTCGACTACTTCCGTTGTTATTTCTGCAGTCGTTTTTTCAACCTTCTTTGGCTTCTTTCCTCGTTTCCATGGCAATTCTGAAACCTCTTCAGGCTTCTTTTCTTCAGGTGCTTCAGGAACCTTTTCTGGCTTTATTTCCAGTTTAGCTTCTT
>UCOH01011524.1:0-76452 GCA_900474275.1 Synergus japonicus | reverse complement strand
AATTATTAGTTTCCTATTTAACATTTAATAATAATTCACCAAGCTTTCACCCAAGCCAAGCACAATATTGTAGCGTGCGTAATATTGGAGGGTGAAAGCAAACCTTGATATTTACCCTAATAAAATGACGTAGACAGTGTCACCAAAGCCTGTGAATTCGTTAAAAGAAATGGGACTAAGCTGAGGGATTATCTCTGGGTCTAGTGCGGTCCAGTCTAAACGAAATTTGTCGCTTGGGTAGTGGCCTTCGACTAAGCTGAGGGATTATCTCTGGGTCTAGTGCGGTCCAGTTTAAACGAAATTTGTCGCTTGGGTAGTGGCCTCCATGGACGTAGCACCCTAAGTACCGCAGGTACTTACTACCGACCCATTTCTCCAGATGGTTTTAATGTTCCGACCTTAGTGTATCCTAATTCTAAGTTTGTGAGTTGGCAATGTCGTATTATCTATACGCCTTGGCGTATATCAATATTACTAAAATACGCGCTCAAGTATCTTTTATGTACTGCCAAGCTGCCAACCATCAGGAAAAAACCCTTGTGATTTTTGACAACGTTAACCTCAATATTTTCATAACAGGAACATCCTTCACTAAATCTTAATATATTATTTAAAATCTATGTTTAAACCCAATATTTCCCTCAAATAGGATGAATATAATGATGACAAATTGTAAGTACATAAGTGAACATCTTTTTAACAGCCCTGTTATTTTTTTAAATATTCGTTAGATTTCTGAGAAAAATCATTGCAATGTGTCAAAAACATATTTCATTAAAATAAAATACGCAAAGGTCTTCAATGTAACATTTCTAAAAAAATGTTTATGCAATAGTCGTAAATATTTATTAATTAAAACATATTTTATTTAATAGTTTTCTAGATATTTCTTTTGATTTTCTGTGTACACCGAGCAATTGTGGGGAACTTTTCCCCTATATAATCTTTGAATTTTGATTATTTAAGAAATTATAGTCGAAAAATTAATTTTACAAAAATTATAAATGTACATAGAAATTTTTGAATTAAGGAGTTAGTACTAAAGAATATTTTTGAAAAATTGATTTTCTAAAAAATGAAAATTCTTGGAATAAATATATGTAGAATTGTTGGGTTAATCGTTATTTTGGTCATAAATATCGAGAATAGGTCTAAAAACGCAAAACGCAACGAACGTGCATTTGGCGCACGTTTGAAGCAAATGACCTTAAAAATTGAACTGAAGGTCAAAATTGATGGTACAGTTAAATGGCCCTCTCGATCCTGGTCAACTCTTGTGTAAACCATTTTTTCGTAAATTACGTATTATAGAATAAAATGGATCACCCTGTATTTTAGAACAAAAACTAAACGCGTTTTTCTCGAAACATCGTTTTTCGACCTGGCGTGTGAGTTTTTTATTTTATTTTTTTTTTATTTTTTATTTTTTATTTTCGAACCTTCGTTTCAGAAAAAACTATTGGACCGATCGCGCTGAAATTTGGATATGTTATTCTACACATATGTCGTTATGGCATGTACCAAATTAATAATTATTGATAAATATTTAACCCTTTTTAAAAACAATTTACGGTTAAAAAAAGGGAAAAAATCCTCAAGTTGATATATGTGTAGAATAACATATCCAAATTTCAGCCCGATTGGTTCAATAGTTTTTTCTGAATCATGCACGCTAGTTTTTAAAATGGTTAACTTCCAGCAGCCATACCAGCCAGATTTATTAATTATTGAAAAAAAAAAAAAAATTTTGTACTTCTTTTTTATATCTATAATCATGGTGTAAAAAGTTAGAATCTGTGAAACTTTGGTACTAACCCCTTAAATATTTTGAAAAATCCGTTTTCACTTTTTGAGATAGTAGTTGTTCAAATAAGCTCTAATCATAATTTAATTAATTTATTTTTTTATCTTTATCAATTTATCTATAACTGTTTCCAAGTTAAGGTATATGTATAGTGACAAAATACGGCGATATCCACACACTTGCAAATACTACACATAATATTTAATAAAAACACGTTTGCATTATCAATCAATGTATATTTTACATTACAATGAATTATTAAACATTCCTTCATTTTAATTTTTATATTTGTTGGATGCAATAAAAATATTCGACCACATTCAAACCAACCATTTATTTGAATCATCAAAGACAAATCCTCTTCATTCAAAGAATCTTCTTTTTTCTCTAGTGTGGTAAATACTGGTAAGTTTTTATAAAATATGTATATATATATTTTTTTTTTAAAGTACATGTTGCTCATCCTGATTAAAGTGATTTTTCAGTCGATTATTTGTATCATTGGCGATTTGAACCTTATACCCTTTTGATCGGCCTACCTGTATTAGTTAATTGGTTATGACTCGAAGAAGGTGGACGTGATTCGCTGACGCGAAAAATTAAACCGGTCCTTGAAGGGCAAAAATCTTGGGCTTGGGTTGTGCGAAGATGACGGGAAAGTTTTTTGAAAGACAGCTCGAGGAAGATTGAGAATGCATAGCAATAGAATAGGTGAAGGAGCAACACCAAGCGCTAATATATATGTATAGGTATAAGCAGGGAAACAAGCATGTGCCAAGCCAGCCACAGACCCCCTAAGCCGAATCGCCTTCTTTCAGTCTGCGCGCCGAGCGAGCCGCGAACACCTCGGTTTATCAGACCTATGTGAAAATACTCCGGAATCGGAATAGGAAGTGTTTATTTCACCTTCCAAAAATTCTATATCTATGAAAATATCATTTTTGATCAGTGAATTATTCTATTTAACAAAAAATAAATAACACGAAATTCTCGTGAAATTTTTTAAGTGATAAAATGTGTATTAAACTTATTAAAAATTGACCAGAAATTGTTTTTAAAGAAAAAATGTGGTGTTTCGATATTTTGTGAAAGTGAAATTCAAATTCGTGCACAGAATTTGTAAAGTTAGAAAGGTTCAGTGAAAATTTTCATTAATTTTAAAGTGAAATAGTGAAGTTCTTAATTATTATTCTGATTAAAAGATGAAATAAAACACGATTAAATAATAAAGAATAAATAAATATTAATAGAAACGTCATACATGTTTTTAAATGTATTGAGGAATAAACAAGAATTTTAATGTAGAGAAGACTAACAAACAAAAAATCATCAGTATACTAAATACTAAAATGCGGAATTTTAGTTGCAAGTAAAATCACAAAAATTATTACTAGATCTTAATAGGAGAACAAGTTTTTAGTGATCTTTCGCATTAAGACAAATAAATTAAACATTGATAATAATGGTCTGTGAATTAAAAATAAACAAAAAGAAAGCAGTTAATATATAAAAACTATCTGTCGTATAATATTTTGATTCTTGAATGAGAAAAAAGAATTTCTCAAAATTTCAATTAAATGGAAAACCAAGAAACTATTACATCCCGAGAGACTCGCATACTCCTTTTTATTTAATATATAATTTGAGAAAATAAAGGCTCCTCGTTTTTGAGTAGATTGGCACAATTATGGATACAAATGAATGGGTCCTCGGTTATAAACTGATATTCCTTACGAGTAAAAGAGAAAAGGAGTTTTGGGATAAAATGGAAAATGAATAATCCGTTGAGAAACTAGTCGAAACTGCTGTCCTCATTATTATGCTCAGTCCTCCCTTAGAAAAAGAGTTTGATAAGAATAATGAGTCTTGAGATTTACTTTTGTAAGGGGAAAAAGATGGGTTTTAAGAAACCTTGCTTACCTGTTGAGTTTTGTTGTCTGGTTGTAAATTCGTGAAGATGATCTTCAATTCGTTGAATTGATACAACTCTGATGGTGAATGTCGCATTTGATTGATTTTTATTCACTGGAGCACCTTCAACTTGGTTTAACTCACTAAAAGATTCTGACTTGAAGATTTTGTAGGTAGGTTTTCGAATGATTGTTACTTCTTGAAAATTGAATTCGTGAAAGGTTGCAACATTAGACTCGTATCCAGTTGAAACTTTTGGTTTTTATAATTTGTGGGATAGAACTATTCTATCCCTCCCAAGTGTACAATTTGCATCCATCAAACACTATCTTTTTCCATCTTTGTGTGCATCCATCGTTTTCACTAGTCTCTATCTTTTCCTATCTCTTTCTATCCATTCCAAAAATTTTTTATCCATTTTCTCTATCATTTTCTATCTTTCAGTCTATCTCATCCAAAAAAATTTGAATATCTTTCTATTACCCTTTTTCAATTTTTTTTCTATCCTTAGTTTTAAACTTATTAATTTCCATATTTTCAAAATGCATAATAATATTTGAAATACAATATTTTGTACATAAATATTATTGTAATCTTACCGCTAATAGATGTAACACTGAAAAATGCGTATCTATGAGAGCGCGAACCTCTTTTCTATCTCATAAACATTACTTACAATCATAATTATAATGTATATAAGTTTCATGAATTTAGATTTAAAAAAAAATTCAAATTGTATAAAGAAACACAACAACATTGAAATTATTAGGCAGATAGAAAAGGAAAAAATATATATGGTATAACAAGATTGTAATGATTGTATAGATATGTGATTCAACAAAGATAGATGTAGAAACAAAGATAAAGATTGAAATGGATAGACTTGATAGTATACTTTAAGAGGGATAGAGAAGGATTGGAATTATTTATATACGTGGATACATGTGGAAATAAAGGTATGGATTGAAGAGGATAGGCTTCCTAGTAGATTATAAAAAGTATAGAAAAGGATTGAGATGATTAGACTAAGGATAGACATGGATAGAAATGTAGTGATTGAAAAGGGTAAACTTGCTGATACACTTTAAGAGACGTAGGAAAGAATTGAAACGACAAAAAAAGGATAGAGATAGATAGGAATGGTAAAGATTAAAATGGATAGACTTGGTAGTAAACTTAAAGAGAGATAGAAAAATATTGAAATGATTATACAAAGATAGATATGGATAAATCAGTAGAGATTGAAAAAGATAAACGTTTAAAAGTGATAGGTAAGGATTCAAATGATTAAGACCAAGGATAGACATGGATAGGAAAGTATAGGGATTAAAAAATATAGGGGGGTGCTTTAGATTACGAAAGGGACAGAAAATGATTTGTGTGAATAGACACATAAACTTGAGAGATCGTGATGGCCATGTCGAAAAAAGTAGTTTCGAGAAAAACGCGTTTAAAAAAGTGAGTAAAATTTCAGGCAGTCTAAGTCATTTAATAGTGCGCTATACTTACATTTTGTCAAACAACCATTCCTGATTCATACATCGGACCTTCTTCTTCTTCACAATAACTTATTGCATTTTAATTTTAAAAAAAAGAAATTATAAAACGGAGCAAAATTGAAGGCTCTGAAGACTTTTGAACGGAAATTTTACGTTTGGTTCCACTGTGGCGGCCAGACCGGTTTAGTTGCCAAGTCACTAAAGTAGCTGTAGCTCTATAAATAATTGAAATTTTTAAAATTCCTTTGGAGGATATGTTCTTAAAGGTCTAAACTTTGAAAATGTGCAAAAAAATCGATTTTTTCAAAATTGTAGACCAGAATACCCCACTAGGCCCTGTTTTTAAAATCAAGTTTCAAAATTAAATTTTTGAAATATGATTACAACATTTTTATCATTTTTTTTTTATCATTTATATCTTAGTTACCATAAATAAGACAAATTTTCTCAGCTCGTATTGCCGAGAATGTTTTGTTGATCGGTGCCATCGAAGTTAAAACTTTTTATTTCGATTGTTTTTCAATTTGCTTGGCTATTTTTCTTTTTTAAATTAAATTGTTTCATAGATTAAGAAACCCAGAGCAGTAAATTCTGACGATACATCATTTCAAAGCTTCTGGTATGGATAATTAAAAACCATATTTAGTTTTATCTATATTTAGTTTTAACAATATTACTTAACTCCATTAAAAGTAGTTTTTCAATTATATTTTTAAACGAAACTACGAAATGAAATTAAATTACAGTGATAATCTTTGCATGACTTAATACACTTTCATTAAGCGCGGTAGCATTGTTAACAAAAAAAATTCATCTTTTTTTTTTAAGCAAATCGAAAAATTTTTTACAAAGAAATATATTTCCGAAAAATTAAATGTTCAAAATCGATTTTAAAGACAAGGGCCAGCTGGAATGGCCATCTGAATTTTATATGCCCTTATGCTATTCAGCGGCTCATTTGATAGGCACACCTATCAACTATTATATACCAAGTTGAATTTTATACGAGCGTTTAAGAAAATATTTAATTTTACAAATTTTATGCCCATTTATTATTTTTGCAAAACTTATTTTCGACTATTAATTCTCAAATAATCAAAATTCAAAGCCTATGTGTGGAGGAGAAAGATTCCTTGTGTCGGAACAAATCGATTGACCTATGAGATTAATGCATGTAATTGAATATTAAGGAAGTTATTGTTATTTGCAATCTTGAAATATGTAGTTTAAATCTACGTATAATTCACCATATTGTAACGTCCACAAAATATAGTCCCCTTATAATTCTCTTCTCTCTAACTTCCCCACTTTGCTCAAGGTCCTAAAAGATTCTTGAAGTAGGAAGGAGATCTCAGTGGAAAAAACTAATTTAAATTAAAAGTTGACAATTTTGTTGAATATCGGAGTTAAATTGCAGAGAAAATAATAGATCGATTGAGTTTTGGGATCAGAATCACGAGAAATTCAAAAGTCCACTCTTTAACATAAGAATAAAAGTGGTGTGATTGACCATAAACTAACAGGAAAATATATTTATTCTTTTAATACTCATTTGGTAGAGTTCTGATAGTTTCCTCTTTTGGTTTGGAGTTTTGGCTAAGGTCGAATGTTTAAATCCAATGTTTTCAGTCTTTCCATTGAATGATGAGTTTTTTCCTTATTTGCGAAGTTCCGATGTTTAAAAAATCCCATGCTTTCAAGTTTTTGGTTGATAATGGGTTTTTTCTTTATTTCGGAAATTTCAATGTTTTTGAATTTTGGGCTTATAAATGATTTAGATCTCTCAATTTGAATCTTTTGATGGATGTGATGATATTTTCATTTTCCTAAGTGATGATAGGAAAAAGGATATGAATATTAGGAAAAAGGAAAAATGGTGTTGGTGAGAGATCATTAAAGGGATTATGGTGGAAAAAAGGGATTAAGGCTCTGCACAACAGATTTTTGTGATTTACATAATAATACGCAGACTTTCATACAACAGATGCTTAATTAGAATACAGTTCTATGATTTAGATTGGGGATATTACTAACAACAAGTCCGATTTATACTTGACAGTGATTCATAAAATTCGAAGTAATTGGATCTCCGACTACAAAATTTTTTTTGGATAGAAGGGTTATTTGATGAGTTTTTATATTCGGTGCGTCGTTGAATAGGATACTTCCATAAACTATGGGGTTTTTTTAGAAGGGAGTGGGGAGGATCGAAGAAAGGTCATGTTGGTAAGAGAGGGTTCCGAGTTTCGTATATAAAAGATTAACAATTTTTATTTGTCTTGAAATTATTTTGTTGACTAAGATTTGTTTAAAGAAATAATTAATAAATATGGTATACCTTATTACATTCGTTTTATTTTCGTTTTACAATAAATTTAAAGAAACCTCGAGGGAAGGAAGTTGACAAAAATTCCACAGTGGAACACATAGGGGAGGGGGGTGGGGTCAACAATTAGTGATCAAAACTGAGCCACGTGATTTATGGAAGTCCCAATAGGACACATGCTAGGTGATTCAGACAGATGAACAATAGAAGGCAGCGCAAATATGTGTTTTATTTACAGTGGCGTTCAGCCATGGGGCTGAACCAAAATGAAATAACCAAAATTTAAAGCTTATCTCCTATTTTAAAAAGATGATACTATCGATTAGTTACGCTTTTTCCTCATTGGTCAAATACAGATAGTGACGCTTCATATACAATATTGATAATCTCGGGTGACGCGGGAAATTTTAAACGTGTATATCCTATTATAGAAAAGGCTATTTTCATAATTTTTACATTCTCATCAGAGAGAATGTATTAGATTTGTATAAAATTTGACCCCCCTAGTTTTCATCAAATTTTTCACGATTTCTGTAGATTTTTAGTTTGTGAGCACGATAACTTTCGAGAGAATTGACCGATTGGATTGTCCTTTGGTATACTCTTTTAGTGTCCTAAAATGAAGGTCAAGTTCGTTGGCCAGCCATTTTGGATAAAAATTTTGAAAAGTTGGAGCATTTTAAAAATTTTTGAAACCTCTTTTTTTTAATTTAAAAATTCTAATGACGGATGTTTGTAGTACTCAAAAAGACATTTAAAAAAAATATATGTGCCAGCATTAATAAATACACTCTCGAAATACATACAAAAATTTGTTAATATTGATTTCAGTGAGTTTTTACATAAAAATGGTAGTTGAAAAAAAAGATAGGTCCGTGCTGTTGTAGAAATCTCTGGAATGGATGGTCAGAAGCAAAAAAATCTGCCCGCTTACGCGGGCACATTCTCATACACACGTTGCTCTCCGCGTTGCGCGCTTCGCGCGCTTGCGCCCTTTTAAAAATGAGTATAGATTCTTTTGTGAAAAATTAATATTTAGTATTAAAAAAAAGTATTTTATATTAAGGGCATGTATTACTTACCTGATCCCTACCTTACCGACATTTTTTTCTCTGTAACGCTATGTCTACATTTATAAAGATATCAAATTGAAAATTTATAAAATTAAAGAAAATATGTTAATGTATGTTTGTCTGGTCTTAACTTTTTGTAAAAATAAAAAAATTTTTTTTTTTATTATTATTTTTTAAAAAATGTCAATATTTAAGACCAGACAAACGTACCTTAAGGCTTTAGCTTAAAATATAGAAATTTTCAATGTAGTATCTCAATAAATGTAGACGTAGGGTTACAGAGAAAAAAATGTCGGTAAGGTAGGGATCGGGTAAGTAATACATGCCCTTAAGAGGTAAAAATTGAATGGGATTCTCTTGATTGTGGCTGGGGTCAAATTGACCCTAGTGTGACAGCTATCCCAGTGGGCACAAAATTTAGCGACATCTTTACGACAACGTTACGACATTTGGCGACGTCTTTATGATATCGTTACGACATTTTTACGACATTGACATAGGATGTCTTTACGATGTCGTAAAAAAGTCATAATGATGTCGTAAAGACGTCGTCGAATTTTGTGCCCACTAGGATGGGTTTAACATCCACACTACACTAAATTTATTTAATTTTCAAAACAATCTAATAATTATTATTGTTTATAATGTAAAAAGCGCGAACGAAACACCGGTTCGATTTCATATATGAATGTAGATATCGTAAGTTATACAAAATAGTTAATACTGCAACTTTGATGCTATTTATATTGTAAATTATAAATCTATCTACATTATCTATATTTTCTATCTATAAATCAAAATTTTCTCTAATTCATTATTTACAAGTTGCACATAATTACATATGCTTTTTTATAAGGAGCGAAATAATTTTTTAGAAATTAAAAGTATCCAGTTCAGTAGGTTAGGTGGGACGATATGCAGCAATTAAAATATCAATTTTTAACAGGTGACCAGATATGCTCTAATGACAGTGATGACAACTGACAGGTTAGATTTGTAGATGTTCCGGTTTTCTGTTCCAACCCAGTCATCTTATTGCATCTCGCCTTCAATGACAAGTTTATTTAAAATCGTTAATTTCCTTTTACAATAACATAAAATTAAATCTACTGTCAAAAGCAGAAAATTGAAACTTCAGTGTTTGAAATTATTGTAAAGGGAAATGCGATAAGAAAATTATTAGTACTTTATTTTCTCTCAAAAATCATACCACTCTTAAGTTCTGAAGTACTCAAAATTTCCAGTTAATTTCTGATAGAATTTAAATAAAATATCAATTTTTTGCACTTTCTTGACCTTATTAGACTTATTTTTATTTAATAAATTAATATTAAATTTGAAATTTGAATATTTTTTATTTTTTATTTTACCCGCGTCTTCCATCGTGCTCCACCTTCCCCTATTTTACACGAAATAGTGAACGATTCGCATTTGTCTTAATTTTTTTATTTTAATAAAAAATGTTTAAACGATTAATGCTTTTCAATTAATTCATTTAATTTTTTAGTTGAAAAGTAAGGAAGTTTTTATTATTAATCATGTTTTTGAAATTAAGTTTTCAACTCCAAGACTTCAAATTTTCAAAATTGAAGGCAAATGTAAGAAAGTAAAAGGTTTCTTTTGTCGAAAAAGCTCAAATAATGTAAGATTAAAAAATTTTATTTAAAAATATGAATGACGATGAGATAAAATTTTATGCCGAAATAAGTTTAATTTTTTTTTTCATTTTGCAATGTTGAATCATAGAAGACTTATTTCAAATAGAAATAAGAACATAGAAGACTTTAATGAAATTAATAAAATAACATTTCAATGAAGAAAAATAAAGAAAAAAGACAATTATGAAAATGTAATGCTTCCTCTATGAAGATAAATGCTGATTGAATGAACACAAAAGTTGATACAATTTCCCAGATAGATATAAAAGACCAGTTTGTTTTCTTATAGATATATGTATATTTTTCGTTGCGAAATAAAATACCACGTCAGGCTAGTAAAGCCGCTATCTTAATAGAGCTAAATAGAGTTAAGAATAAAAATTGTACGGCATAGGTGATAAATATGTAAAAAGGAAGGTCTAATTCCAGACGATAACTGTTAATTGCTTGCATTATCGATCATGCTACTTGGAAATAGTGACAATAGACTTTTTTTTGTAAATTTATAAAGTGAATAGCGTTGAAATTTTAAATACATATAATTTTTTTACTGAAAAAATGCGATATGGTTATTTTTACATTCTCATCAGAGAAGACATTAGATTTGTGTACAATTTTTTTGTGATGGTGTTTATCTGTACACAAAAAAAAATTTTGAAAGATAGGAATAAATGGATTGGTCTTTGGTACACTTTTTTAGTATCCAAAAATGAAGGACAAGATCGTTAACTAGCCAGTTTTGATAGCTGTTCAAAATGAGGTTTAACATAACCTCAAAGTTTCGTTACAGTGATGTGAAAAATACGTTTATGGCATTATAAAACAATATCTAATAAATATCGTGTAACTTTGATGATCTTTCGGTTAATGTTAGTTGAGGGACTCACCGTGACCGTATTGTATTGTTGTATATTTTTGGTAGCATGTCAAATGTGAATTTGCCACTCAAGAGCAGGTGGATGTTTAAAATTCTTCAATGTTGCTAGCTACGGCTTTCTTATACTTACACCAAAAGTCCGGACAGTATGTGTATTGAGGATTAGAATCGGTCGAAATCTTATAGTAGTACCCGGCCCAGATTTCGTTGCGCATCCCTTCGAGCGAATTCTTATTCCTTTGAACTGCTCAGCTGTAGTTTTGTGACAACTCTTTCATTAATTTAATAGTTAAATCCGCAGTTTTAACGATTTTACGATTTTAGGTTTCTTGACAACTATCTTCGGCGCAGGCACTTTCTTTTCAGTAGGTGTGAGAATTTTCTTAGCTTCCAAATGAGCACATTTAAAATCCTTTTGGCTACATGCAAAACACATTCCAGCTTTTTGATGACAAAATCCTCGCCGTATGGATGCATATCGAGCAGCATTTTGAAGGTCTTGGAGTCGCCGTCGCCTATGTACAACCCGTACCGAACGGCAAATTTCTCCTCTGATCTTAAAAACATTTTCACAATACCTTGAACCTCCATTTTACCGGCACTAACCTCATGATTTGCGCTGCAATTTTTCTTATGCTTTTTATACCATGTAGCAAAACCGATCGCGTCTTCGATTTTTTTCTTGTTATCGCATGCTTTGCAGTAACTAGACATGACTGCAACATCCAACATTTTTTTACTGTACTTGTCGATCAATGATACAATGCCAACGAGCGAAGTAAAGCCTCTTTTCGTCCACGAACCATCTCCAGAAATCGTCAGATTGTCTCCATGTCCTTTCTCGGAATTTTTTTGTTTTTCTTCGTTGATCTATGTAAAACACACTTTTCACAGCGATTTTGATGTTCTGGACGATTTCATAATACACTTTGATGTTAAAACCTGTGCTTAGCTCCATCAGTCCACAAAATAAATTTATGCCGTAAATTCCAACACCAAGCAAACGAAATACAACCACAAGTCGGCGAATGACTTCATGTCCAGAACCAATCCTCGGACACGAATTGATGTACATGTCGCCGCATGCATAAGTAACGCACACTTTAAAACCAGAACTTCGTAATCCATATTTTGAAAACGACATTTTCTCTTCGCAATCAACACATTGTATCCACTGTTAAAGCATTAAAAATACAGTAAATAATTGAAGAATTGAATAACCATTATTTTCAATTTTCACATCAAAACTCTGACCGTTAGAGTTTTGTAGTTTTTTTGCCGACGTACTCGCGTAATTAGTGTCTGTTTCATCGGTGTGCTTATTACCATAAAAAGAACGTTTTTTAAATTTCGATCCTGGACATCTGCTACTTTTATCACCACGATACACTTTATTCGAATCCATTGTAAACGGAAAATAAATTTTGAAGACGACCACACTTGGAGATATTACTCGAGATGACTCGCCGTATGTGTCGGATTATAGCTCGCTCAGAGGTACATACGTTCAAAGGATGGAAAAGTATAGATACACGGCTCGGTCGTCTTGAAATTTTAGTATGATATTCTTTAATACATATATACTTTCGAAAGATGTAAAAAAATAGAATTTTTGAAAGTTCCGAAGTAGAATACCCCCTTAAATTTTTTGTCTGACGTTTTCATAGTGAAATATCTTGCAGAAAAGTGTACTTCAAAAATGTGTCTTTTTGACGTTAATGGGTTAACACCGATGAAGGGGATAAGGCAGTCGTGAGCCTAAAAGTGCAGTCAAAAAAAAGGGGCAAAATTCAGGACACATTCGGTCGTATACGTAAGCATTTATGTTAGGAATGTTATACAGTTAAACCTTCTAAACCATCTGCTTGCAGCGCATGCACAAAAGTAGATACAAAATTAGAAATTATCATGAACGTTTGACATTGAAAGATACGTAAATATTTTCCATAAAATAGGCATGTGTAAAATTTGATATAGATCAATCAGGCATAGCAGTACGTCTTTGTAAGTAGAGATGACGCCACCTAAAAAGTAATTTATAGCGATCAGGAGTAAAGCAATGTGGACGGATGCCGGGAATTGAACCCGGGTGCGGGTCGCCTTTCTTCTCAGTGTTGAGTGTTGCCGCTGAGCCATGCTGTTAAGACGATGTTGACAGTAGTGGGAACCGAGCCACTGCGACTTGGCTATACCCTACGCCCACAACCTTACGTCCGCTGAAGTAGGCTTAATAGCTATTTATTTGACAAGTGTGGAAAGTAGGTAATTCCCGAGAGTTTGAGGTTGGCGTCACGAGCCGAAAGCGAGTGATGACATCACACGATCGGGGATTGCCTTTTTCTTAACTTGTCAAATACAATACTTTTCACAGTGAGTCTAAAGCAAGTTCGATTTTCGGAATGATATTCTCATTAAAATTTTAACCCATATGCTCCGATATTTGGCGAGTCAGTCGTACATCTGTTATAGGCCAAAAAAAATGGTAGAGAATAATCAGGATTGCCAACAAAATATATTGAGTCAGGAGTTTTCTACGTACACAGAAAAAACTATGGTTACATTTTGTTGCAGATAAAATTTTCCATGGTTAAAGTTTACACGCTATTTGGCAAAAGTTTATCCTACGATGGAATAAAAACCGTCGTCTGCTACGTCTTTGGCAGCAGTGCGAAGGACAACAAAATATGAGTAAAATTGAGCTACAAATTAGAACACCAGATGTTAAAAAAACATGTTACTTGTTTAATTATTATTTTTTAAATAATTAGACTTGACGCGGACGAGTGAAAATGTATTTTTGGTGACTGGGAATAAAGCAATAAATTGACATACAAACAACCCGCCATATTAAACTGTAATAACGACGGATCTCACAACTTACATACAATCTTATGGTTAAGAAGATCAGTTAATATGGCGACTTTTCTACAGGTGTCAAGTTCCTAATATCAGTAACGAAAAATATGTTTTTATTAGTCCGAAATAAGTAAAACTATTTTTTGAATTAAATGGAAGTAGGTACAACGCTTTTTAAAATTTTATTTCCTGATATTCCGACCCACTTTATCCATACTTTGTTGTTTTTCTCACTGTTGTCAACCGCATAACAGACGACGCTTTTTCACTAAAAATTCATCCCGAGACAGTTTAAAAACCCAAAATTATCTTCTTTTAATGTAAAGTTTATTCGACAAGGTTAATTTTTGTTGCAGCGAATCTTTACCCTGAAATCAATTTAAACTTTATCCTTAGTTTTTTCTGTGTATAGACCGTAATTTACATACAATGTACTTAAATTACGTATTATACGTAATGAATCCTCGAGTTACGTGTTAGATAACCACGATCAATTTAAGTCGTATTTTCTATACGTCTCATTACATTGTTCCTTCGGCTACTTTACACTCCTCTAGAGGTGTAAAGTGAGATTCTCAGATATAGGCCAATTTCTTGAGTCTACGGAAGCACGGAAAATCAAATTTTCCGCAGACGTGCTGTGAAAAGTTTTTATGTAACCGCCATGGAAAATAGACATATGGGAATCAACGTAATGTATTAAAGAATGAGCATATTGTTTCGCGAAGTACACGCGCTTGAACTTCCCGTGCGTGGCATTAGTATAACCTTTAAACTTTTTTCAATTGTATATCAGTTCTTACCTTCAACTTAGTATTACCATATATTAAGTCAAAAGATTACAGGCAATTTAATTTAACTTAGATTGAAAATGAATGAACGCCAATTTATTTTTATTAAATTTAGTTAACTCAAAAATAACCAAAAGAATCTGATAATAAAAATTGAATCTTAATCAATTAGAGTTAAAGCCATAAATTGAAACTCATCCCAAACTAACTCATATTTTAAAATGGAAAATAATAATATGGTTTTATTTAATTGGTACGACTTGGGACTACGCCAATTACAATAAAATAAAATAATTATTCATGATAATAAATTTTCAGATCATCAAATCTAAATTACAATTTAACAAATCATAGTTTCATAATCTTGAACAGACATTTGATGTTAAAAATTAATATTAAAAAGTTGATTGACGAAAAGTTCAAATAATTATGGCCTTTCAATGTCAACAGTTTAACTTACAAAATGGTGATTGAGAACTATCAAAAACATCACTAGAATGTGCCAGGTCACTTTACAGAATATATAATTGAATAAAAATTTAAGTCTTGTGATAATTTAATTAATATTAATTTAGAATAAAAAATGAATCATCACACATCAGATAGGAGTTCAGAAAAGTTTAATAGAAAATAGCGACGAACAATGGTCGCTTGAAGAAAATGCTAAAAGGCACACGGCAAAGTAATATATAATTAAAGTTATAATTATTTAGAGAATAATCAATATTGGAGTTTAACTCCTAACAAACTTTCACAATTATTCAAAAAGTAGACAATCCAACTTAATTGAATACTACTCAAAAGAGTGTCAAGTAAACTTGCACACCGGTGCTAAAACGACAGACGAGAACGGAATGACGAAAAAAGTCTCTTCTTTCGTATTGACGGAAAGTGGGCGGAGGTTAGACGTAACGAAAGACGCACTAACTAAAGTTTAAACCGATTTGCTGTTATCAGTCTGTCGCTCAGCAACTAAGATACACTATGCCAATTTGTTATCGTTCATCTCTGCGTTTATAATTGTCTGGTACACTTAGTACACTATTATTTACCGCTAGTTGACCACAGAGTACTGCCCTGTAGAATGTAAAAAGGTAGAAAGTCTATCTATTTGAATCTTTTTCAATCTTCAGGATTAAAATGGAAAGGAAAAATCAATCCAAATGTATCCATCCCTATTCATGCCAATCTATTTCTATCTTTTTTTTAATCTACAAGAAACCCTTTCCTTTTCAATCTCAATACTTCTTTCTTTCTGTATCCTACGCCTATCTTCGTCAATAATTTCCTATCCTCCATCTATTCACACCAATCTTTCTTTATTCTCCGTCTATCGACACCAATCTTTTTATATCCTTTTCTCAATCTATTGCAGCGCCTATATTTTTCAATCCCTACTTTCCTATCCATGTCTATCCCTAGTCTTATCATTTGAATCTTTAGTTATCTCTTTTACACGCTTGTCATTTTCAATCTCTATTAATCTGTCCATATCTATCCTTGTATAATCATTTTGGTTTGATAGCACTGCTTATAATAGCTGTCTGAGGGGCCGATGGTGGGGACGCGCGACGTGATTGGTCGTTGCCGTGCAGCTAGAACCAATCAGAAGCGCGCCCCTCCCGATGGCCGGTCACCCAGCACTTGGAATGTCCTGTAGATCCGTTAAATATTCAGTGATAACTGGATTTTTCACACGTAAAAAAGGTTAGGAGAAACGTCGCGCAAAGAGGAGAGCAGCAGCGCCACCACTGGTGGTGATTTCGTGTGGTGCAGTGGATAGTCCGTTAGTGGGTGAATGGTTGCCCCACGAAAGGAGAGCTGCAGTAGGCGAGTGGTTGTTGGATGAGTAAGCAGCCCGTAGTATGCTAAATCCTTCGTTAGCTCAGTGGACTAAGTGTTGGGCAGCGAACTCAATGTGCGTAGATTTGCGCTCCCGTAGATACGCATTTTTCAGTTTTACATCTATTAGCGGTAAGATTAGAATAATATTTATGTACAAAATATTATATTTCAAATATTATAATGCATTTTCATAATTTGAAAATTAATAAGTTTAAAACTAAGGATAGAACAAAATTTGCAAAATAGTGATAGAAAGATATTCAAATTTTTTTGGAAGATATAGGCTGAAAGATAGAAAAAGATAGAGAAAATGGATAGAAACTTTTTGGAATGGATTGAAAAAGATAGCGTTTGTTGAATGCAAAGTTTACACTTGGGAGGGATAAAAAATCTTTATCCTTTTCTATACAAAAATTTCGATCCATTTCTATCTTTTTACTTCGAACTCAGTGGTGGAAACCGCGCCCAAATTCGAATGCTGATACGTCCTCATGTTGTCGTCAGAGTCGATGAATTGGAATTGAACGATCGACCAGAAATGAATTCAACCTTCGAATATTACATATGATAGGGCCAGTCGCGGTTCATAGGTAGAAGGACACTCTGTATAGAGTGTAAGTGACTTTGAAAAAATGAAAAGTAACTAGGGGAAAGCATTAATGCAGGGTAGTGTTATACAGTATTCTACCTTAATTTTAAGTACCTTGGTATAAGAGTGGAAGGGCGGGGGAGTCCATAGTGATATCTTTCGACAGCTGAAGGATGCCACTATTTCGTGACCCAGAACCATCAAATACCTTTGTTTTAGTATCCACTGGATGACTAATTTTTTTATATTGTAACATTTTGAGAGTATGCCCTCCAATTTTTAGCTTAAAATATTAAAAAATAAAAAAGTTACGAATTTTTTTTATGAAAACAGTCAATTTTCCATTTGTTTATATTTCATTTTCTTTAGTATACGTAATTTTATTTTTTGGCTATATAACGTGCATGATCTTTTAAAGTAAGCTCTTAAGATGATCTGATATAATTTTTGTTTAAAAACATTCAGTAGTTCATTTTTTAGAGCAATTTTTGTCACAAGGGTGTGGATCTACCCCAGTGTGATAAGTACATGATTCCAAAGACGTTTACCAATTAAGGGTTAATAATTTCATATGCCCAATTGATATTATTAATATAAACATAACTCGTTTTTTCCGCAACGTTCATAACCTACTTTAAGGGGTCAGTCTAGTAACTCGCGCCGAAAAAAACGCGATTTTCGTGAATTTTTCTTGGGATACTGGATAAAGGTTATCATATAAAAGTTTTTAGGCGTAGTAAATACACTCTTGAACTATATAAAATTTTTTTTTTATTTTGTACACTTTTACGACCACAAACGTCAGCCAAGCGCAACACCTCGAAAAGAAGGTAGGTCCGCCTTGTTGATAAAATCTCGGAGCAGGGTTGTCTGAAACAAAAAAATCAAAGCGCTTTAGATTCGGTAGGACAATGGCTATGTCCGCTATGAAATTTATTCAATTATTTCAAAAAATAAAAAAATAGTGAAGAAAAAACGAAAAAAACGCTATTTTTTCACCGATTTAAAAAAAAAAAGTAAAAATCAAAATTTTTGAAAACTTTTTATAGGGGACATAGCGATAAGTGTAAAGAATATTTGGTTCAAATTTCATAAGGACCGGTCCAGTAGTTTCGAAAATTTTATCAACAAGGCGAGTAAAAACGTTGTTTCGAGAAAAACGCGTTTAAAGTTTTTTTTACAGAAAATTCGTAAAAAAATATTACTTACGCCTAGTCAGCGATACCTGCACCGTACTAAATCCCTTCAGATCGTTTGAAGAGTTGACTTTCTTCTAATCTTTCCTGTCTCCGCTTTGTTCTGCCCTCTTTGGAAGCTTCCGATGAACGGCGGTTGCCTGTTTCGATACGCTGGCGGTCGCGAGATGTTACTCTTAATGCGGTCAGGCCGGTCAGCGCGCTCGAGTTACCTAACTTTGAAGCGCTCAAAAGTAATGTTAGAGTTCTCGGATCGTTCTAAAATTTTGACACAATATTTTTGAATATATTTACTTTCGAAATAAGTAAAAAAAAAAGAAATAGATTTTTCCAAAATGAGTTACTAGACTGACCCCTTAACTCTCACGATTTATTTATCACGCTCTTTCTATTAACCTCTCATATAGTCATTTTGTTGATAAATATTTTTAGATTGATTTAAAAAATATTGTTTTACATATAAACAAAAATTTATCAAGCTAATAAAGTATTCTTGATATAAATATTTATCCATAAAAATAATTTAGTCAACAGACAATGCTTGTTAAAAATTAAAACAAAAACTGGGTAAAAGAAATAATTTTTTTAATCACATAATGGATTAAAAAGTATTATTATTATCGTTAATACTACGAAAAACATATTTTTATGAAAGTGTCTGTCTGTCTATCTGTATGTCTATAGATTTTAGTTTGTTAGCACGATAACTTTCGAAAAAATTGACCGATTGGATTGGCCTTTGGTATATTTGTTTAGTGTCCTAAAATGAAGGTCAAGTTCGTTGGCGAGCCATTTTGGATAAAAATTCAAAAAGTTGGAGCATTTTGAAAAGTTTTAAAACCACTTTTTTTTTAATTTAAAAATTCTAATGACGGATATTCGTAGTACTCAAAAAGTCGAACAATTTTTCATAATGACTTTTTTGGACAAAAAAAATTGAAAGACTTATAACAGTTTGAAAATCAAAAAAAATGAAAGAAAACTTAAATTAGAAGCAAAACAACGCACGATATGAAAAAAGTATAAGATGAAAAATGTTTCTTTTTGAACGCCCCATAGGATGGGCATAACAACTTTTTGAATTCCCTTTAAAAATCGAAAATTCAAATTTTGAGCCAAATAACGCGATATGCAGAGAAAATAATAAAAAACATAATTATTGGCCTTGAAAAGATCTACAAGTTCTCTTTTGGCCATTTTTCAATAGGATGAGTAGTTTTCGTTTTAATCATGCAAAATATTGTTAAACAGAGCCGAGCGCGAAGCACGAATGCCCTGACAAGAATGTACTCTTTAAGTTCGATAGAACCTTAAGAAAATTAGTTGTGCTTTTCATTCAAAACTGTAATTTAATTCAATTAAATTTTAAAAAATGGATAAAAATATAAATTATTTATAAGAAATATATAATTTAATTAAATTTAAATAAAACTCAACCCCCCGCGCGCCATAGTAGCGCTGATTTTTTTAATGATGTTTAGAATAGAATTTCCATCTTGCTTTCAATATTACTTCGAGACCCCTCCTCATTTTGTTAATTTATTCCTTTTCATTTTCCTTTACATCTTTCAATTTTCTTTTATTTTAAACTTCCTACATTTCTTGGAATTTTATGTTCTTTTTCAGTCCATTTATTTTTCTCTTTTAACTTTGGCACTCTCAAACTCTTAAAATCTATTAACCACTTGTAGCTCGACGAACATTAAACCTGGGATGACTCGGAATTTTTGCAAATGAAAATCTTTCATTCATATTATAATGTAGAACGCGTTTATAATAAAAAAATATTAAAATTTCTGAAGAGTGATATACGAGGGGGAGGTGAAGGAGACAAGCAAAAATTTATTAGAATGTCAGCATTTCCTAGAATTCGCTCGCAAATTTAATTTCTACCCACAAGTGCCTCTACGAGTGTCACACCTCTCTGTTTTGAATGAGAGTAATTAGTCTTCGTTCTAATGATAAAAAAGCAACCTGGTTTTGTCGGATGAATTTCTCAATTTTTTATACTATATTAGATAATATACATAAATTTAATTGTAACCGAGACGTAAGTTTTCGAGTTAAAAATTTTTTATAGCCGTAATAAATTTAACCCTCGTTTCGAGCTTCGGCACTTTTCGAAAAAGTGCCGAAGTAATAAACAATAATAGCCGTAAACTTGCTGCTATTATAGGAATGAACCTTAAAGAGACACTATATATCAATTCTTTATTTTTTAGTCATTATACATTAAAATAAAACTTTGACAGCTTCTAGCGAGATCTAAAAATGATTTTATTTAAATAAAAAATATATTTTTTTTTAATTGTAGAGAACATTTTGGTAGAAGAAGAAACTTTTCATTGTAGAATGTGATATTATAATATTAATTTTTACTAATGTCAATAGGAAAGTGAGGATATAATAAGAAAAATAGATTTATTTGCCTTTAATAGCAAACTGACTTTAGCAATAAGTGATACCCATATAAATAAAAAGTAAAACTATCATTACAAAGATTGGTAGCTGAAATAATATAAATTGAAAAATAGTTTGGAGAAATTACCATTCTCAATAGGAGTGAGCAGTGTTTTTCTGTCGGAGACTTTATATACTGCAATAATACGTTGCAGAAATTCCCATTGGAAATAGGAAATGAACTGCCGACTGCCGAGTGTTGATTGGCGCATTTTTAACTTACGATTTTTGTTAACAGAGGGACAACCCAGCTTCATCTCTCCAGTTGCAAACATTTTGACAGTTAGTATATCGCTCATTCTAAATAAAAGGTAACTTTCATGTCCCCCTGCCAAAAAACATATTTTTACTATTTTGTTTTGCAACTTTTGTGATTATTATATTCAAATGAAGTATTATCTACTAATATTCAAACTTATTAACGTTGAAAATCAATTTAAAACTGAATGGCAGACCTACAAGCAGGCAAAATGTCCACTACTGTCCTGTCTCTGTCCCCAGGGCACTTACGTACGATATGTTATCTTGTAATCTATATTCAATTTTCCTTCAGTTATACTATAAAAAATAAATTTTTTATTAAAATATAAGTCTAGTAATTTGGTATTCCACTACTGTCCTCACATCCATCGAGATCCTGTTTACACGTTTTCTCTTTAAACAAGTAAGAGATATGTAATTAGCAATTAGTACTTTCATTTTTTAGTTAGTAAATGATTGTTTTATAATAATATTTATATAAAACTTATAAAATATGTTTAAAATTTTCTTTTCAAACAAAAATGAGAAGAAAAATTCATTTTTCCTGCCTTTTGGTTGATATTTTGGACTAAATTGTAAATAAAACTCGATTTTGCACACATATTTATACTTATTTGATATCTGATATTAAAAAATGACAAAATTTACAATGTTTAATAAGATAAGGTATTTTTATGCCAAGACAGAAAATTTTTAGAGTTTGTTAATTTCTGCTACAAAACGGTTCATCCTTGAAAATAACTGCCTCCAACTGCGTAACCACTATAATTTTCGTACATGTGACATCTCAGACAATAGAAAAAAATTAGTTTCGAACCCAAAATCGATCATTGCCATCTCAACATTCGTAGTAACCAAAAGTTACCTTTTATTTGGAATGAGCCATATAAATATGATGAAGTTGATATATTCAAGTGTCATATGTTACTGCGATACGTTTATGAATGTTTGCGTTTTTAGGTTAACTTGCGTTAGTATAGTATTCAAGCGTGAATTGACTATTTATATGTATTTAGTTAATGTGTTTATAATTTATATGTGTATGTACGTATGTAACTGTACCTACAAAATCTAATATGAAATATCGTAGAATTCACGAATGCTGTACATTTTTTTATTATGAAGATAGAATTATTTCCTATTTTCGATAGGAAAAGTTATAAACGTGGTTGCACTATTTTCTAAAGACTATGGTAATTCCGTTTGAGATGTGACTTTACTATTGACTTTCGTAAATTTAACATTCAAAATACACTTGAATTTCGCCATAACGACGTTCGATATAACGAGTATATAATGTGTATCAATTAATATAAATAAATCGAATCTACCCAGAGTGAAAAAATATGTACACATAAAATTACTTATCATTTTTTGAAGGTTAAAAAATAATTTTGCAAAGTTTATGAAATAACATTATGATACATTCACGTACATATATTATATATACTTACCTCCTCAACTTTCACATCCGTGGATTTTTTTCACTTAAGGGCATGCTCTGCCCCGTGGTTTGTGAACATTTTTTTTCGAAGTCACCATGGCCAAACGAAATGATATATCGCTTTCAAACTTTGGGTGTCTCATTTTCCATATCCCAAAGTTTGAAAGCGATATATCATTTCTTTTGGCCGTGGTGACTTCGAAAAAAAATTTTCACAAACCATGGGGCAGAACCCTTAAACTCATTATTCTGTACCGAAATTAAATACAAAATAAATAAAACTAGAAATAAACAAGGAATTTGTTATTTGAACGAAATGACGTAAACGTCATGAACGATGCTCAATTAAAAAATTTTTTTTTAAATTGAGCATCGTTCTGCACATCACGTGACACATAGTCGACGCACTCATACATATTATACGTCCCTTTAGTAGGGAACCCTCTCACGGTCGTAATAGCGAGATTTTCAGTTCCCGAGCTCCTCGCTATAGCGAGATTCGAGTGTAGTAATTTCTAAAAAACTGATACTATATCCTCACCTTCCTATTGACTTTAGTAAAAATAAATATTATAAGATTACATTCTACAATGAAAAGTTTCTGCGTGTAAGGTCGCCTATTGATAATTACAAAATGTAAATTTTTGGGCTATATTTAGAGGTAGAAACTTGGTTTTTTTAACATAATAAAGTGTAAATGACTAATTTTTAAACCTTTCGAAAGTTTACATAACTATAAGCAATTTTAATTGTAATCAGTTTAGGCATTTTTTGGGAAAAAATTGCGTTTCGCTAATGCATGAGCAAGTTATTATTTATCATTAAGTCCTCTATGCTTTCTGCATAGAGAAACAGTCCAAGTACTGAATATGATTGATCAAATAAGTTCACTTTTTAGTTTTTCTCATAAATGGCATAAAAATGCCCCTCGGAATCGTCAAAGTCAATGCTAAATAATAACTTGCTCTTGCATTGCATAAACGCAATTTTTTTCCTAAAAAATGCCTAAAATGATAAAAATTTATTTATATAATTGTTGTTAACAATAAAAATTGTTCATTATTTTCTAAATTTTCGAAAGATTTCAAAATTAGTCATTTACACTTGATTATGTTTAAAAAACTAAGTTTTTACTCCTAAAAATAGCCAAATAGTGGATTTGTTAATTAAATTTGTTAATACAATTATGAATTGTTATTATTTGCTAACAAAGAGTCACTGCTAAATAATAAGCTACACATGCATCACAGAAACGCAATTTTTTTCCCAAAAAATGCCTATGCTGATCAAAATTTATTTATATAATTGTTGTTTATTATATTATTTGTTATGTTATTGTTATATTATTGTTATATTATTTATTATATTTATTATGATTATAAATTTAAATAATATATTATTTAATTATTTGTTTATATTATATACAGGAGCATTAAAGGTTTACAAATTAGTCATTTACACTTGATTATGTTAAAAAAACCAAATTTCTACCTCTAAATATAGCTAAACAGTGCATTGGTTATTTAAATTTGTTTAAACAATTATCAAATGTTATTGAATCACTAAATCGGGTAAGTAAGTTACATTTGTCTATAATTTTTGTCCGATTCAGTGGAAAAAAACTTTATTTATGTCATCATAAATACCTGACATGGGCGATATGGAAAACCCCATGAATCCATTTTCACTCACTTATTTGTTTATAACATGTTCAATAAATTTTCAAACAACTTTTTAAACAGCGAAACCCGGTGTTGAAAAAAAATTTTCTGGTCACTTTTGTTATTAAATAAAAAAAAAATTTTTTTTCTAAATATGGATCAACAGTTTTGTACGGAATTTGATAAGTTTTAATTTAAACAAAAAAGTAGGTTCAATTCGGTTTAGAAATAGCTTCTGAATATCAATTTATTCGCAAAATTTTTTTTTGACCCACTCATATGTATGTGTAGGAAAGTTGGGATTGAACTATATAGGCGCGGTAGTATATTTCAAAACGGACAGAAAAATATTGTAGTGGAAAGGCAGATAATAAAAAAAGATTGACGAGAATAATAAGTGTAGGATAGGTAATTAATGTCGAAGGTAGTCGAAGGATACAGAAGGATAGAATTATTGAGATTCAAAGAGAAATAGTTTGTTGTAGATTATAAAAGAGATAAAAATAGATTGGCATGCATAGGGAAGGATATATTTGGATAAATTTTTTCTTTCAGTTTCAATCCTCAATGTTGAAAAAGATTCAAATAAGACTTTCAATCTCTTTACTTATAACAGGGCCAGCCCTTGTAGAATATGAATATTTTACAATAATTCATGCTAGGATTGAAACTCAACCTTAAATGTCTAAATTATCTGCAAAAATTAGCTATCAAATTCAACTGTCAAAATCAATAGCAGTCCAGAATTATATAAAAACTTTATACTTATTATACGAACATGAAAAAAAACTCAAAGGTGAAATTATTAGCAGTAAAACAATTTGTGCTTTTGCTAAAAGTTTTTCATATTAATATAGAAATGACATTTAATTTTAAAAAATGATGAAAAAGATAACAATATCCATAGTTGTAAACAATAATTGTGGAAAATTATTAAAATTTGAATTTTTTTCAAATTGTAATTTCCTTCAATCATCACAATGACTTAAGATATTCCTTAAAATAATAAATCTTTTATATTTGTTAAAATATAACATTAAAAATTTGTATATACAAATTAGATAAACGAATGGAAAATTTAGCTAATTTTGACAATTTGCCAATTTGTTGATAAAATTTCTTTATAACAATTAAATGGAATAATAAATAAATTATTTTTATTTTTTGTGTCCCCAAATATTCATTTAAGACAATATAACGTTTACTTAAGTAGTTATTAAAGCGCAAAAAATATGTTATATTTAAAATTTGAGTATTTCCATACTTTGAGTAAAAAAGTTATTAATAAAAAAAAACAGAGAAGACAATAGTTATTTAAAGATAAAAGGATAAAACCAAACTTCCATCATTTCCCGCAGGCGAGATATTCCAGTTTGAAAACTCGTTTGTGCCTTATCATCTCCTTTCTGTAGATGGAGAGTTAATTTACAAACAAATGAAATTCAATTTGTGGAAAAGAATATTAATTTTGCTTAATCCTGATTAAGGTATTTCAGCTTATTAGAGGCCAAAAAACTAACAAACCACTTTATTACAATGTAAAAGTTTTTAATTCAGATTCAAGTTCTGTCATTCTATCAAGAAGTTATTATAGAAGATGTTAAACTTTCTGGAATATCATATTTTATCTTCAAGAGACATTACGTAAGGAGCATTATCTTCGACATAAATTTTCTCTTATAAAGTTATAGAGAAACAGAGGTAACAGGTGGAGTTCATGTCAAGCGGATCAAGAATTTTCCTCTTGAAAAGGGTTCGGCTGAAACTCAACATATACAGTCCTTTTTTTATGGATCCATGTTCATTCGGCTCTATTTAACTGCTTTAACTTTTAAGGTCTGAAATTGTTTACAATGACATTTACAATCAAACAAAAAAATTTTTGTGAAGAAAAAAAAATGTTTACATTTTATTTAAAACTCAAAGAACTAAAATCACGTTTTTGAAAATAGGTGTTCCTTAATTTTTTGAATATGTTAACAATTATAAGACTTCCAAGAGTCATAAAGTTTTTTTAAGTTAATTAGAACCAAAGATATGGAACTACCAAAAAAAATTATGAAAAATTTTTTATTTCCATATCCTCGCTATTTGTTCGAATTTTTAAAAAGTATTTAGAAGTATATTTCTTCACTAAAAGTGGATTATATATACTGAGTTATACATATATTGTATTAACTGTTAATATGTGGATATTAAATCGTAATATGTGTGCTTTTGAACTATGGGATGACTATCTAGATATTTAGTTTTAGATAATATCCTCAGATATTAAATTTTTGAATTTCCGAGATATTAAATTTAAGTATCTAAGATATTAAAATTTGAGGGAGAAATTCGAAGACCTGTAATATCTTGGATATTAAGGCCATGTAAGACTTACCCAATATCTACCTTACCGACATTTTTTTCTCTGCAACGCTATGTCTATATTTATTGATATATCAAATTGAAAATTTTTAAAATTAAAGAATTTTTTTTATAAATATCAATATTTAGGATTATTTAAAAGTACCTTAATACTTTAGCTTCAATTTTAGAAATTTTCAATTTGATATCTCAATAAAGGTAGACGTAGCGTTGCAGAAAAAAAATGTCTGTAAGGTAGGGTTCGGGTAAAATCTTACATGGCCTTAAGGTTTAATATCCTTTATGATACTTTTAAAAATCTCAGATATTAAAATTCCTATACCTTGGAATTTCTAGGTAGATAAACCGGCCACTTTCCAACTTTTCAGCAAACTTGTCACTGCATTGAAATCCATAGTGCTATAAATACAGTAAAAAGACTAATAATATACAAAATATAACAAGAAAGTACATGTTTACGAATTATGTTAGGAAAATCTATCTAGCAGTTTATATTACATTCTCAGCAGAGAATATTTTGGATTCTTTTTATGTTAGGTGTGGTTTGTTTTACATTTTTACATTCTCATCAGAGAGAATGTATTAGATTTGTGTAAAATTTGACCCCCCCCCCAGATTTCATAAAATGTCCACATTTTGGGATCCCCTAAACCCGAAAAACATGTTTTTACCAATGTGTCTGTCTGTCTGTAGATTTTTAGTTTGTTAGCACGATAACTTTCGAAAGAATTGACCGATTGGATTGTCCTTTGGTATACTCTTTTAGTGTCCTAAAATGAAGGTCAAGTTCGTTGGCCAGCCATTTTGGATAAAAATTTAAAAAGTTGGAGCATTTTGAAAATTTTTGAAACCACTTTTTTTCTAATTTAAAAATTCTAATGACGGATGTTCGTAGTACTCAAAAAGTCGAATAATTTTTCTTAATAACTTTTTTGGATAAAGAAAAAATTGACCTTAAAAAGATCTACAAGTTCCCCTTGAACCATTTTTCAACACGATGAGTAGTTTTCGTTTTATTCATGAAAAATATTGTTAAACAAAGCCGAGCGCGAAGCGCGAGTGCCCTGATGAGAATGTGCTCCTTAAGGTCGATAGAACCTTAAGTAAATTAGTTTTCGTTCGCATTCCATTTCATTTTGTAGTAATTTAAATTTAAGAAATAGGTGCCAGCGCCCGAAGGGCGCAAGCGTCCCGAAGAGCGCAAGCGTCGCGAAGCACGCAAGCGTCCCGAAGGGCGCAAGCGTCGCAAAGCGCGCAACACGGAGCGTGACGTGTGTATGAGAATGTGCCCGCGTAAGCGGGCAGATTTTTTTTTATATAATCGTGCACATAGGTATGGAAAATTAATACGTACAGCTTCCGAGGGCTATACGAAGATTGCGATATATGTTGGTGGAATTTAAATTTTGAAGAATAAAGCGATCATTGATCGAATCTGTCGAACCTCAAAGCTTCAATCAATACATGTATTAGCGATAGTGCGATATATGATAGATATGTGTTGTGACGTGGTATATTTTATACCACGCACATTTTCATATTCTAACATTAAAATTAACTTATTCGCGATAAAACTCCTAGCACAGGGTGTTATGTTGTTTGTATACAACCTGTCAGCTGATTGGAGTACATGAGCTCTCTAACAATCAGCTGACCATCAGCCAGCAATCCGGAACCTGGAAAACACATTCACTCAAAACCATTATTTATATTCATCACAATTTTCTATGTTTCATATTAACTCTGAGCCGTGGGGGCTTAGAGTCACAGTAACACATACACTTTCAATTGTCGTCATTCCGCATCGTAAAGGCCCGAAGAGGATCCTGGTCAATGTGCATGGATGAGATTCCCAGGCACGCTAACGACCAGGAGGATGATAGCTCACAAATCAGCCGCTCATTCTGCCTAGAGCATCATCACCGTTGGGATCGACCGTCGACGAATTACCGGTCGTCGACGAATTATTAAATTACCAATTAGGCTAAATTATTCAGTTTCACAATAGTTTAGTGGCGCTGCCTGTTTCCGTGCACGCCACGAGACAGGAAAAGAGAGGTTAGCTCGTTCACTCTGTGCTCGAAGTCTGTGGCGTTATCACGCATTTTTCTTGTTGTCGTTCTTGCAATTCTGCAAAGTATTTTGGATTATTGCAATTACCCTGGGTGTGGTGAGGAAACCACCCAGTTGAGAGTATTTCTTTTGGATTCGGCTTATATTGCCAGTGTTATTGCTTTTGGATTTTGGTTATCTCTGAAATGCCGAACTTGACCAGGGGACAAGTTCGTGGAAGGCGTGTGCTTTGTAAGCACAGGTAACGACTTCTTTTCACTCTCTTCCTTGTGATTATTTCATTTAATAAATCGTGTCTCTTTTTGAGCATCGCTGTACATTGACGAACAGTGGTTTGCTCCAATCGTTGTTCATTGAAATTGTGATGTAATAACTATCTTCTTTATTTAATAAATTTTGTTTATTGTTTCTTTTAAAAATTCGGTTTCTCAGTGAATATTCCTTTTCCCCGCTCTCTCCGCGGTACTGCGCTAGCCTAGGGTTATTTAAATGAGATTCAATTCGTTTTAATATTACTTTTGCTTGTTTTGAGAAAAACAAGCTGGCGCTTAAATTGCATAATAAGTTAAAATCATTAAAATTATATTTCAGTTAAATTCACTCATTATAATCTAATTCTCGGTTACGAAAAAGGTTATAGTGTATATATATATATTAAAATTATATTAAGTAGGTCTTAAGAGAGGGAGAAAAAGCGTTTTCGTGTGTAAGTCTAAATGAATTTCACTTAGAGGGGGAAATCTTGTAGAGTCTCCATTTTCTTTTTTCAGCATGATTCACGTAATCAGTTTTAGTATAATGATTTAGAAATATTCTTATTCCCAATATGAAAGAGTGTACAATATTTAATATTTCTTATTAAAAATATATCACAACTACAATTTTACCGTCACTATGTAGTCAACTCCAGTAATTTTCGAAAAGGGGGGGGGGATCCTTCAGGAAAGGAACGATACAATTTAAAGTTCTTTATCTATCATATGTGGACATTCCGTACTTAAAAGGATGAGATTAAATAGCAAGGAGAAAGTTTGGAAAGGATTCTGTTCGGTACACCACCTTGGTTCGGAACGGTACTCGTCCAAGTACACGGGAATACAAAGTAGGTACCGTGGGTAACCGCAGGTTACACCGCACAGTAGAGAAAGGATAGGATTAGGATTTGAAAAAATAAAATAGGCTCAATTTGAATGTTGTTAAAAAGGCAATTTAACGCTGAGACTGGAAGCACAGTTGAGAAATTTTCTCTGTGTGCTAGTCGGACTGTAAACTGTGATGTCTGTGGCAATACTCTAATAGAACTGAGCTGAACTGGCGAGAAAGCGCTATACTTATAATAGCTGGCTGGGGCCGATGGTGCTCTAAAAATCTTTCGGATTATTTAATGAAATTTAGGCGTGGGTATTTACCCACCCTAAAATTTTTAGAGTTGGTACTACTACCCACCATATTCACGTCTTCTGCCGACCCTGATCATGGTAAAAGGAAATCATTTTAACGCAAAATCATGGTAATATGATCGCATAGTTGATGGAAGGTTGGTTGGTGTAAGTGGAGAACATAGCATGGTAAGAGAAAGGGGGTGTGGGATCATGTTACTAGGTGAGGAATTAGTTGCTGATTGGTGGAAAAGTTCATTGAGAGCTAATCGGTATGCGCTCGTATCAATAGGCAAGAGAAAAAGGAACAGAGATGGCCGGTATGCCGGCTCCTTTTAGAGATTAGAATATTTTGGGTTGATTTTTTAATATAGTCAGTGTAGATGGCTTTTGATTGGTTTATTTATCTTACTATAGTAGAACATGCGTTGATCATAGAGATCCTTTTGATGATTGTTCTTATAACGCAAAAGGTGTTGGTTACAAATTACGTAGGGTCCACGACGCGACGAATAGCCGGTCGTGGGTAAGAGAACTTAAGCTGGAAGCGTCGAAAGTAGATGATCCACGAGATTACAGAGGTTAGTCGGTCGTGATGTGAAGGGTGGAAATCCAAAAATACCTACGGGTCATTTTCCATATTTTATGAGCGGACGAAAAAACGTTCTCATTTTGCCATTTTTCAATACTTTTTTTCTGTAAAATATTATTATTAGATTATAGTGGAATACATCACGTTAAAATTTCAAACATTTCCGACTAAAATTACAAAAGATAGAGCATTTTCAAATTTGCTCACGCATAAGTTGAGGGGTATGGAAAATCTAAAATTACTTATGAACCAATAATAATAATAATACACTTCGTGTATTTATCGCCACTCAAGCGACGGTTTCGGTTTTCGTGTTTACTATTCGCCATTTCTACGTTGTTACGGCGACTAGAATAATCATTGTAAAAAGAGAGGCACCTTTTTTCATTGGGATGCATTTCAGTTTGGAAGGCATGAAAAAGCGAGGGCTTAAGTAAATGAAAAAAACTATAATTCAGGGTCCGGATCGAATAAGGGCACATAAACTTTTCTCGAAATATGAACATACCTTCAAATTTGGAAAACGGAGATTTCAAAACAAAGAAATACGAAAAAGCGAGCGGAAACTTAGGAGCTAAATTCAATGTGCTGACAAAGTAAATGAATACGAAGATTACTATTTACAATTTTTTTTAATAGTAGTAACAATTATTTTTATGTTCTTACTTACAAACAAATTTTTATTTGGTTTCACGAGAAAAACAATAAAGTGCGTTTATAACAGTAAAACATAATACCTACTGGTATGAAATATTTCTGAATAAGCGATTTGAATCTGATCATTTTCAATGATACCCTTGCAATAAATGTCCACGAGGAAAGGTATTTGATGAAATGTAACCGTGCAACAAATACGCTATCGTTGAAAATTTATAGAATAAATAAACCCAAGTAGTACCTAGATATTCTATATACGTTGTTCAAACCAGTCTGAATTCTCATTTAAAACTAAGCCGCTCAAAATGAAAATCTTCAAGAAGCTGGATTCTTCTATCTCAAAACCAATATTTTGTTTCAATTCGAAGTAATACATGAAAAAGTTGGGATGGCTAAAAATAATCCTTCAAAATAAAATTCCTGACAGTTTACAATGCTTAACAAATTAATTACTGAAGAATCAATTTTCCGATAGAAAATTGAAAAAAATAATAATTCAAATGAATAAATAATTTAAAAACAGTGCATTGTGTGACAAGTGCGCGAGATCTTATAAAAAACTCATTGCGCTGTCGAGACTCAGACAAGACCGTCTATATTCTAGATCTGTGATTGATTTGACAGTCTACTCTGAAGCTGGTCAGGACTGTAACATTCATATCAGATTAAAATCATAATCATCTGTTCACTCCTTAATTAGCGGCTAGTTACTCACCAGATGTCTAAAATATAATAATAAATATTATTTTCAAAAATATTACACTGAAACTCCGATTCTACTAACCTCGTTGCACCGAGTTCCTGGAACCGTAATCTGGAACGGTACTGCCACAAGCTTGGCAGTACCGTTGTAACCACTGAACTTCCCGTGCGTGGCGCTAGTATGAACACATGGGAAGTTCAGGCGTGTGTACTTCCCGACAAACGTTCTTATTTTGCATTACATTACTTTGGTCTCCTTATGTCTATACTCCATGGGTAATTCACTTCAGTTCACTTAGGGTGGCGTCCTATGAATCCGGAATGCGTTGCGTTTTTGCCTAAAACCATGATAGTAAGAGAGATGCATTAATACGATCATCTCTCTCACTCTCATGGTTTTGCGCAAAAACGCAACGCATTCCGGATTCATGGAACACCACCCTTACGTTTACCAAAGCTGTCTTTCAGTGTTTCGCGAAAAAAGTAAATAACACAATTCGCGACGCATGCGCAGTACCACGTGGAGTCCCCGTTAGGAAAACTTGTTCATATGGCTCTAGCTGCCCTAGCGAAAGCTTCGGATTGAAATTCATCCCCAATCATACTGGAATTTGTATCCGTACCAAACAGTTTCATTCCGATCTAATCCGAAGGAAGTTTTCAATCTGAATTAATGCGAAACCTATTCAAAAAAAATCCGAACTTTCATTCTAGTGAATCCGAATGAATCAGCCAATCAGAATTAATCGGAACTGTCAATCCGGTCAATCAGGACTTTTAATCCAAATTAATCCGAATTAATCCGGTCTATCCGATTCATTCAAATAACTACGGATTCATTCATATTGAGCGGATAGAAAGTTCGGATTAATTATGATTAATTCGGATTGGCGAATTCATTCGGATTAAAGTTTTGGTTTGATTTTGAAAGGACTTTGTATTAATTGGAATTGAAAACTTCTTTCGTATTAAATCAGAATGGAACTGTTTGGTTCCAATACAAATTTCACAATAAATCTGAAAATTCCGTCATGTAGATTCTAGAAATCGATTTTCGGTAATTTCAGACCATGCACGAAAAAGACGGAATATCGGAGTGTAAGTGTAATTGAAATTCATCTTAAATAGATTAAATAGTTATTGAAGTTATAGATAATTTTAAATTTACTAAACCTCATAAATTATATACTAAGTACACTAGAAATCGACTTTTGCAGAAAATTCACAATTACTTATCGACAATCGAGCCCTAATCATCGAATTATAAACTGAGCGCGCTAGTCATTAGACTATCATCTATTACGATTATCCTTCTATTAAAATAAATGGTCACTTATTCGCTCTCCTTTTAACGTCTGTATTACTTCTGATAATTCAAATTAGATTGAGCTTAGCACTAACCAGTTTTTAGGGGAGCTGATTTCGGATCCGAATTCAGGGTGGCAAAATTAAAGATGATAGATTCAGTACGTCGGACGAAAATTACAAGAAATTGCGTTATTTGACTAAAAAATTATTCTCAGGAATTTTGCAGTAAGTTCTTTACGAATTCAAAGTGAAAATTGCAAAACTCAAAATATGATGGACCAAATCATAAAAACTCCATCTCAATTAAGATGGAACATTACAAGAGGAGATAGATCGATTACGAAAACTTTGATTCCGAATCAACGCTAACTCGGAGACGGATTATAGTTACATTCATAAAATGAAAATTTCTTCAATTTATTTTTATCTCACGTCACATAAAATTGTATCTGCCCAGTGAGCTAAAATAAAAAATAAATGATACTTGGACATAAATTTCTTGATCCAGGCGTATTACTTTCTCACTGCTTTTGAATTTTTTAAACTCTAATCTTTAAAAATTTACTTCTAGGAATACTTGATTTGCTTGCATAGTATCAAAAAACTAAAATTTTTAATATTTACATTGTCATTATCCGTTTGTGCTTTCATCAAAAAATGGAATACCTCCTTTTACGGTGCGGCGATTCAATTGTGAGAATATCTGAACATTCTACTTCTTAAAATTTCTTCATTTGAATATGCTTATGAATTCTAAGAAAATTCTATTGGTAGTGAACTTACGTTCCTTTCAAAATGTATCCTTTGAAATTAAGCAGATTTTTTTATCTCTCAAAGGAATCGCTTCAGCGTTATAAACACTCATCTGTTAAATGCTGTTAATGCTCTATCTTATCATTTCTTTTCAGCTACTTCTATCCACTCAATATTTCTTTGCGTTATTATAGTTCCTCTCCTTTATCTTTTAATCCGCTCTTCTCTATCTAATTATAGATGTATTTTATATGCATTTTATATATAGATGTATATATGTTCCCAATTAATTACAAATAACCACTTCTTTAAAACGAAATAATTGAACCGAAATGAGGTAAGCAGAGATTGGTTTGAATAGAACAGAGTTAAATTGAAACAGAGAAGAAGACTTTCAAAAAGATAGGTTTATAAATAGGCTGGAACAGAAATCAGGGGATTGAAAAGCATAGCAACATATGTCGATTGACAAAAAGATAGAAAGGTATAGTCGAGAATAGAAGAGATAGACAGAAATAAAGAAGTGTAGTTTGAAAGAGATAGAAGCAACATTAATTCAGAGGGAGATAAAAAGAGATAAAATAGAATAGGCGAGAGATAAATAGTGATAGAGAAATGCATATTGAAAGAGATAGGCGTGGAAGCGGAATGAAATGGAGATAGAAATGGTTAGAGAACTGGAGATTAAAAGAGAGAAAAGCGAATTGAGATTAGGAAGGAGATAGAAAGGGATAGACAAGTATAGACGGGATATAAGCAAGAATAGAGAAGTGGGAATTGAAAGGAGAGAACGGTAGAGCGTAGAACATGCCCTTAAAGGATTTTCTTTCATGCCTTATTTGAATAGAAAAACCTTTAATAGTAATAGGAATCGTTTGACAGTCAATAGACTGTTTCTAGAGCGTGATTTATGATATTGATGCAGTTGACACCAGCACAGTAAGTTTTGCTACCCAGTAGATTTTACTACGATTCGGTAGCACTTCTTCTCCTCCCCTAGACTTCTGGTTATGAAGAAGCGTTACAGAAGCGTAGTAAACTCTACTGCGTAGAAAAATTGACTGCAGTGTAAACTAGTTACCTCATTATCTGAATTGTTTGTTTCAACCTATAAATGCTTTAAAATTTAAAATTAAAAGATTAAAAAATTCCTGGACTAAGGCATTGGAAATGAACATTTTTTGTTATTAGGGGCCGTTAAAGTATTATATGCCGCACTTTTTGAAAGATTTAGACCCCTCCCCCCATCGTGTAATGCTGTATAACTCACTTCTGAACCCCCCCTTCCCTTATATTACATAATGTTGAGAATTTAAACTTTTTTGTCATTTACATGTCAAAAATAAATATTATGCAACTTAAAGCGTGAAAGTTTCTACTCAAACTTTTATCAAATGCAGGAAAAAACAATTTTTGAAGCCTTTTATTAAAATCGTTTAATTTTTAACAATTTTGCCATATGAGTAAAACTTTTATGTAACCAATTTATCCTGAATATTTTTTTTTAATTTTCGCATTCTTTCGCTCTTTATCATAAAATTACCATGAAAAACATAAAAATTTATTTTCTAAATTTAGATACTTTCCGAAAGAAAATAATAATACCGAAATTTAATATCCACGAAATTGAAAGTCTTCTTTTTAAATTCCCAAAATTATTTTAGAAATAAATTTGAAACAAAAATTTCAGGAATTTTTAATGAAGTGAATTTTGAATTTCGGGAATTTTAAACTGTCATTTAATTTAAAATATTAAAATTCTTCAAATACTAAAAGAAATGCTTTTTAAATTTTTTTTCTTCGCGTTCAATGTTCAAAAGTTTTCAGCCGATATTTGAAAGAAATAAAACTTAAGGAATTTCCCTTGTGTATAAAATTCTTCTTAATTCTTAATCTAACGTAGGTGTAATTTAATTTCAAGGATCCACCTAGGTACCTTCAGATAATCTGATCATCAGCAGTCTGCACAGGAAGTAAGGGTCAAGTCTTAACTCAAAGAAATTAAATGGGGGGAGTCTGAGTAGAAGATAGTGATAAACTCTTCGCTAAGCTTAGGGGGAAAGGGGAAAAAAAATACACGGAAAAAACTCTATGGTTGTAACAGCCACAAAAATTGAAAACTATTACTACTATTATACAAAATGATAAAAATATTTTCTTGAAGTAGAATATGAACAATACGAGAATTACGTATAAAATAAAATATTGGATAAAAAGGAAATATTATTAAAATTATATCATTCCATAGAGAATATCTAATTTTATATTCAATTCTCTTATTATTATTATGTAATTTAAATATTACAATATTTACGAAATATTTTTATTTAAAAATGAAAAAACGAAAAAACAAAGTTTAAATTTGGACAACAGAATTTCAATTTGAAATTCCCGTCTAAAATCATAGCGAATTTTTGTTAAAAACTCTATCTCTGCCTACTGAACAACCAGCGCCACCCATGGCGGTGGTCTGCTTATTATTTAATCCTTTCTATCTCTTTCTGTCTCTATTTTAATCTATATTCACGCTTATCTTCTTGAATCTCCTCTTTTCTGTGCTTTTCTATCTCTTGTTTATTTCCGCCTATATCTGTCTATCTCTTTCAATCTTCACTTCTCTTCTCTTTCTATCACCTTGGCAATCATCGTTCTCTCCTATCTCTTTTAATCCCCATTTCTCTATCTCTTTCTATCTCTGTACATATTTTTCTATCCCTTTCTATATCTTTGTCAATCACCGTTCTCTTTTATCTCTTTCAATTGCCACTTCTCTATTTCCTTCTATCTCTGTATATATCTGTCTATCCTTTTCTATCTACATTTCAACCCACATCCACGCCTATTTCTTTCAATCAAAAAAGCATCTATATTCCTTCCTCCTTTCGCCTATTCTACTCTATCCTTTTCTGTTTCCTTGTCAATCTCAGTTCGCTCTTATCTGTGTCAATTCCCACTTCTTTATTTCTGTCTATCTCTCTTCTATTATCGTCTATACCTTTTTATGTTCTTGTCAATCAAAATTTGCTCCAATGTCTTTTAATTCCACTTTTTTGTCCCTTTCAATATCTCCCCTATCCTCACTATTTCTTATTATTTCCTTGTCAATCGAAATTTACTGCTATGTGTTTCTGTACCAGCTTATTTACATATAAACATATATTTTTAAATGACTCCTTTTCTGTTTCAATTTAACTCTTTTCTATTTAAATTCATCTTTGTTTATCGCATAGCGATTCAATTATTTAAGAAGTAGTTATTTGTAATTAATTGGGAGAATATAGTACGTATATTAGAGTCGTGACCTTAGCAACCAAATATAATACATATATTCGCCAAAATTAATCTTTAATGAATAAATAAAGTACATCTATAAGATAGAGTAAAAAGAATTAAAAGATAAAGGAGTGGAATCATATTAAAGGAATACAATTTCTTTTTTAATAAATAGAATAAGAGATAGAAAGAGATTTTCATTACCAGAAATAGACATAGATATTATGGGACACATGGATAGACTGAGAGATAGGAAAAGATAGATATCACAAGCACGGGGATACAACGTTGGATACCATAGAAAGGGATAGCGTTTTTGGAATGCAAAATGGATACTTGGAAGAGATAGAAAAGTTCTGTGTCCAAATTTCTATCTGTTTCTATCTGTTTACTTGCAGGCAAATAGCCTATATTCAGGGTAGTATTTAAGAATTGAAGGGAGTGGCTAGAGGAGAAAAATTCCGCTCGCACCTTTAGAGTTTGGACGCTCGTATCTGTGGAGTGCTCGTATCTTTGAAGCTCGTATCTTTGGAGATCGAGTGTATATTGAACACAACCCCAGTAAAATGGTTTGGCATTAGTCAGAAAAAGTATCACGTAACTCAGGGTAGTCTTTTCTCTGTTCTCCGGTTTTTAATTGAGTTGATCGAGTAAAATAAAGAACGTTAGTCACAGAATTGGAAACTTAAACCCTAGCTTACCTAACCAAATTGTATATTGCCTAGATAGTATGTTCTTTTGAGAACAGTGATATTTTCTTACAAAATAATGATCTAAAGGAAAGAAAATAGCAAATAATACGTAGATTCAGAAAATTAGTTAAGATTATAAAATGACATATTGAAAATTTATGAGACAATTGTGAGGATAACTACTTTGAAATACTTTCATATTTTAGATAAGTTTTCAAATAAAATTATAAAATATTTGTAATTTGAGCATGGTCGGGTAAAATAAAATTTTATTAGCGCTTAAGGAACAAAACAAAAGGAAACGTTTTATCATGATGAAAACGAAAGCTACTAACCCAAAATAAAATCTTATTGATAGAATTAGTGTCTGCACAGAGATTTTAACAATTTTTACATTCGATTTCTACAATAAAAAAACGAATTTTTCATCAATCTCTATAAGCATACATACCCCCTTAAGGGTACGTGATACTTTGCCATGAGAGTAATTTAGTTTCCCAAACTTTACGTTCCCAATAATAAATAATTTTTCTTACAACTAGGTCATTTACCTCTGTCTATACAGTAAAATTCAACGTAGCTTTCCTCTCTTTTGTATTTTAAAATTTTCGACTTAAATTTGATTTACAATATTGTATACCATTTTTGTTTTTCTAAGAGATCACTCGGAACAGTAAACATCAAAGAAACTTTCTTCTCAACACTACCCCGATATCCACCGCGATATCCTAGCATGGCACACTTTTGTACCATGAACAATAAATTACGAGACTATTTTACAATATTCGAAAGTCGTGAATTTAATCTGGGTTTATACCATTAAAAGGATAGAAACGATTAAACAAACGAGAGAGAAGCCGGCTGTCAGATAATCAGTCATTTCGTACTTACCTACCTTTACGATGATTAGAAAAAGACTTCCAACCCAGTCGTGCTCGAAGCGCCTTAGAATTCGTGCGAACTATATACAAAACCGTTACATAAATATTTATACCTTCACCACGTATAGTGATCTCAACTTCATCACCCTACAGAGATGTGACTGTATCATAACTTAATAATGAACAAAGTGATTAACGAATTAATGAATACGAATAAAATTTTTGTATGTAGAACTTTCGAATAATTAATTAATCGAATAATGCTCAACGCAATGTTACGTCGTGCCTATCGTTTATCGTCGCTAATTATTCTACCTGGCAATAGAATGTATTTCGTTACGCTAAATCCCTCGTTTTAATTTACAAGAAAATATGTAAATCTGGAAGCGAAGACGAACCAAATAGATTTCAATGCTTGTTCATTTTACAGAATTTATAATTCTGAATTTACAATTTAGATTTAAAATCACAATTATGTTTTACAATTGTTAAAAGAAAATAACCCTTACGGCCTTACGATGAATTGATTGAGTCTGTGTTTCAATTAAAGAGTAGTACTTGATTGGAGTCTACCTATGGTTGTTTATGTCGATTATACTCCAGTAGATCCTTAAATTTCATGTAAAAATTATTCACCTTTTTTGGGAGTTGCGCCTTTTTGTTACACACAAATTAGACCCTCTCAATTTTTTAAATCTTAGGAAAATTTACAGTACTTTGTAGAAATCGTACTCACTTACGGAATTTGTACCTCACTCTTTTAGCTTGTACTGGTTTCTCTTACTATTATCTCTTACCGGTTTCTTATGGGTGTCTTTTACACAGATCTATGAAATTCGTAGTGCGTCTCTGATGAGTGCAGGCATTCCATGTCCTCTTGGAGATTTAGAGGTTTGATACTGTTGTTGGTGACTCGATTCATAAGGGTCAATTATATCACGATACGATATCATATAGCGTATGATATGAATCATACGGTGATTACTAGGGTGGTCCAAAAATGCATTGCAAACATTTTTTCAATGCTACAGAGTCTCGATCCCCCCAATTCGTTTCTAAATCCGAAAAAAGAAAGTCCATATTTTTATTTTTTTCATTTGTTTTTTTTATTAAAACACATGCCGGTTTTGACTTGAAGTTTCCCATGTAAATTGCATGGGGAAAAATCACTTTTTGGAGTTTTTGGAATAATTTTTCAGTGTTTAGGAATAAGTGACGGGAGATTATAAAAAATTATAGAGAACTATCCACCAAAGAATTTCTTGTATCACACTTATGGGTTTTGCACCCCTAACACACACCCAAGGGGCCTTGAAAACTACCCTTAAAAGCTAAAATTACCATTTTTCATGAAATTGACGTTCTGAGCACTTTATCCTCGTTGTTTTTCTTAATAATTATTATTAGTATTAATCTATTGAAATATTTATGAACATTGCTTAATAAATCTTTAATTATTTAAACAAATATCGTTTGTTTAATGTTTTTTTTTTTTTGAAAATTCGTTTTTTATTATAAAAATGTATACAATTGGACTATAATGGTATATTAATAAACATTGTTTAGTCAATTTCAATTATTTAAACAAATTCCATTTGTTTATAAAATTTTTTTCTCATTTTTTTTTTAACAAAAATTATTAGCTTCCAACTGGATGGAAAATGAAGCGTACAAAAAAAGAAAACAAACTGTTTCTCAACCAAAAGTAGTCAACGACGTTGCAGATAGAGCTGTAAAATTGATTTCTGATTTTAATAGTATAATAACTAGAGATGAAAATCAGAAACAATTTCTACTACATGTAGTTAAAGAGTATAACAAAAACTTCTTTATTTTCAGTAAAACTACATTATCTCGCGACATATAGTAATACACTAAGCTGTAGTTGCAAAAATGTAGATTATAAAAGAAAAGATTACAGAATGCAAAAATGTAATTATATAATATAATTATAACACAATTATGTATTACTTGGGAAGAAATTGTTTAAACCCATTAGGATCATTTCAGCAAATTAAATGTACATATTAAAAAAACTTATGGTTAGTTCAATAATAAATGTTCCATCATTATTATTAGTTAAATAATTGAAATGTACTAAACAATATTTATTAATATACGATTGTAGTCCAATTGTATACATTTTTATAATAAGAAACGAATTTTCAAAAAAAAAAAACATTAAACAAATGATATTTGTTTAAATAATTAAAGATTTATTAAACAATGTTAATAAATATTTCAATAAATTAATACTAATAATAATTATTAAGAAAAACAACGAGGATAAAGTGCTCAGAACGTCAATTTCATAAAAAAATGGTAATTTTAGCTTTTAAGGGTAGTTTTCAAGGCCCCTTGGGTGTGTGTTAGGGGTGCAAAACCCATAAGTGTGATACATCAAATTCTTTGGTGGATAGTTCTCTATAATTTTTTATAATCTCCCGTCACTTATTCCTAAACGCTGAAAAATTATTCCAAAAACTCCAAAAAGTGATTTTTCCCCATGGAATTTACATGGGAAACTTCAAGTCAAAACCGGCACGTGTTTTAATAAAAAAAAAATTTTTTTTTTAAATTAAAATTGGGACCTTCTTTTTTCGGATTTAGAAACGAATTGGGGGGATCGAGACTCTTTAGAAGAAAAAGCGTATTTGGACCACCCTAGTGATTACATATTTATATTGTGGGTGTGATTGATGAATTAAGTAATAATTAATTAATTAATAATTTATGATGTGCAACAGTCGAGTGGACGTGACAATTGCACCAGATGTCTTAAAGTTCTTTAAAGCCAGTTAAAGTCACCAAAGTGAAGAAAGTAAAAATTCTTTTGAATTCATTGAAGTTGAATGAGCGTCAACAGTTTCAATCAGCTGGAACACATGATTTTTATAAGTTGGCAATCCTTCTTTCACACTCCTTTTGTGGCGAAGGATTCGTGTTTCATTCCTCTCAACACTTCCACGCGCACCTAAAGTTAGTAATACAATATAGGGTAGTGAAATTGACATTAACATTTACTTGAAATTAACTTATTGTCAGCATTAGCTCATTGCGCGCGCAATCGCTGACTTCTCTTTAGAAGAAATAAAAACAAAATAGGACATTTTCCTATTGAACTATCGGAACAATGGAACATGAATGACTCAAAACATACAACAGTTGGTAATAGACGGGCGGGCAATGTATTAATGCTGAGTTACTGTCCAGCTACTGCTAATGTTAATTTCACTGTCCTATCATGTTCTTATCTTGCATTTCCTGTCTAACATCACTTAATTAAGTATGAATTCATTTGAAGTTAGCTTCAGTTCAGTGAAGCCATTAAAAATGACACTCCTATTTCAATGTATTAAAAAATATGGAAACCATAGTAAAACAAAAATAATCTGAAATAAATACTTCAAATAAATAAATAATTCTTTAAATAAATCTTCAATACCTCTAATATCAGAACTTTATAGCAGCTACATCAAAACACAATGAAATAAAAAACTAAAACAAAGTGTATACATAGTTCCTAAAGATAGAACTTCATTAAGTTTGCTACCCACCGGAATGCTAATCATTGGCGATCTTTTCACCCACTTAAAATATGGAGTCATTATTACGAAAACATCGCCTGAAGAAATCCACGTTCCAAGACTCAAGAGACACTCTCGGTTAATCGATCTTTCCAAAACCAAAGCAATTATGGTGGACTCAAGCTCAAGCTAGATCGGGGACACGAGCAACAGTGTCCCCGAATCGAGAATGAAGTTGATGCCTCCGCACTACCTTATCGATGGGAACTTCTCCGAGATGCTACCCCATTGTGATAACCTCTCCGAGTTTACGCAACACTGGAATCCCCAGAATGAAGTTGGTTTCGAGCATGACCTTACAACCAATGCCACTTGTCTTGAACATGCACCAAGTCTTACCAACAGCGCCTACTTCAAAGCTATAGTACTTGGTATCATGGCCATCTTGAGTTTTATCGCCAATTCTGCAACGATCTACTCCATTACAAAAAATAGACGAAGAAGGCAAAGGTAGGTAGAATTCTTGTTACAATCCTTATTCTTTATCTCTTTATGCAGAGTAATTCTAAATTTTTAGTATAGCTAGAATAATATATAAATTCCTTTTTCAAAATACACTTGAACCTCCCGAATTTCACCGACAGGTTTCTCATTAAGTACTTGATAAGTGCGCATGCCATGGCACTCAGCATCTGATTGGTTTCTATTGGCGCGTAGTTTAAAATGCTGAAAATACGTAATATGCATGCGCAATTGGTGTGACATTTGAGAGCAGGAATTTGGTGAAATTCGAGAGGGTTCAATATTTTTGCACGCCAATAAAAATTCTCCATCAACTATGAATCGCAATATAAAGTAAATATATACCAACCAGTGATCATAACCTTTGTTATCGCACTTTTTATTACTTTTTACATAAGTTTTAATGAATCATATATTAATTGTTTCTTATACTTTACAACGTTAAAATTCAATTGGATGTTGTCATTAAATCTCTTTTTGAAGATATTCTCTTATCATATATTCAAGTTATAGTTTTATCAACTTATCAGTTGGATTTGATGTAGGTATTGTATATATAGGGTTTATGTAGGAAAGAAAGGCGCATTGATAGATTTTTGGTATCACACAGAGGGAAGAAACAGTGTAGACCCTGCAGGAAGTAGAAATGCTATCCCTTTCTATCTCCTTCTATATCTAAGATAAAAAGAAATAAAGATTGCTTATCCCTTTCTATCTCTCGCATATCCCCGCTATCTCTTTCTATCTCCGTATCAATCCAAATCCACGCTTATCTCTTTAAATCTCCGCTTTTCTATACCTTTCTATCTCTTGTCTATCGCCGCCTATATCTTTCTATCTCTTGTTTATCTCTGCCATCTCTTTCTATCTCCTTATTAATCTCCGTTCTCTCCTATCTCATTCTATCTACTTGTTACTTAAAATAGCTCTTATCTATTTCAATCCTACCTTCTCTATTCCTTAGTATCTGTTGCCTATTCTTGTCTATCCCTTTCTATTTCCTTGTCAATCTCAGCTCACTTCAATGTCTTTCAATGCTCTATCCCCTTCTATTTCTTTGTCAAACTCAATTCTTTTCTATCTCATACCTATTCTTGTCTATACCTTTCTATCATCTTGTCAATCAAAATTCGCTTCTATCTCTTTGTTTCTATCTCCTTATAAATCTACGTTCTCTCCTATCTCATTCTATCTACTTGTTACTTAAAATAGCTCTTATCTATTTCAATCCTACCTTCTCTATTCCTTAGTATCTGTTGCCTATTCTTGTCTATCCCTTTCTATTTCCTTGTCAATCTCAGCTCACTTCAATGTCTTTCAATGCTCTATCCCCTTCTATTTCTTTGTCAAACTCAATTCTTTTCTATCTCATACCTATTCTTGTCTATACCTTTCTATCATCTTGTCAATCAAAATTCGCTTCTATCTCTTTGTTTCTATCTCCTTATAAATCTAAATTAACTTCTATGTGTTTGAATCCCTTAATTTCTATCCCAACCTAGTTCTAAACTTATCTCTTTCAATGTCTTCTTATCAGTCTCAGCTTAACGTTTTTCAATTCAATCCCATCTTTATCTATTTAATTTCGGTTCAAATATTTAATTTAAACAATTATTTATTATTTGCAATTAATTGAGGGCATATGAGAGGCGTGAACATAGCCATATGAAAATATCAATAATTTTTGAAATAATGAATATTTTAAAAAATTTCTTGGGCTTATTTTAAAGATACATTTCTATACAATCTGATAAACACAATTATTTCTCTGCATTGTACAATAGTTAGAAATGAGGAGATTAAAAGAAAGAGATTATATAGTGATTATGACGATTGAAAAGAAGATTGAAAAAGATAGGGATTGATAGACATAAGAGATAGATAGGGATAGAGCTAGATTGGATGAGTGATATTGGTTTTTACAACATAACTTATAAATCCTTCGCTAGCTCAGTGGATTAAGCGCTCGACTGTGAACTCGATGCACACGGGTTCGTGTCCCTATAGATGCAGATTTTTCAGTGCTATATACATTAGTGGTAAGATTAGAATAATATTTATGTATAAAATATTGTATTTAGAAAATTAATGTGTATTTAAAATATTAAAATTAATAAGTTAGTCAGGGAGAGATAACCGTGAGGTTAGAAAGAAATTAAAATTTTTTCTGCGTAGAGATAGACTGAGAGATAGAAAGAGATAGATTTGACACAGGGATAGACTGAGCGATAGAAAGAGATAGCGTTTTGGGGATGCAAATCGACTGCTTGAAAGAAATGTAAAGTTCTAACTCTTTCTATTCCCACATTTGTATCTCTTTCTATATTTTTACTTACAGAAGGGCGTCGAATCATAATATAATATAATGGCTGCAGAGTAATGACAGCCAGAGTGGACTAAAAGCTCCTTCACACCTCGATATTCAGCTGCAAAATTTGACTTCACCGGACATTTGGCGGGGGGTAGACAGTTGTCAGGAAGGTTAGGCTTCGGTACTAACAATGTATACCCTATTGTATACCCTGCTGTATACTCTTTTTATCTCTTGTCTATCTCCGCCTATCTCTTTCTATCTCCATCTCAATAGACATCAACGCCTATTTCTTCCAATCTTCACTTCTATATCTTTTTCCATCGTTTGTCTATTCTATCTATTTCAATGTTAGCTACTTCTAAAAATAGGCTGGGACAGAAATCAGGGGATTGAAACACATAGCAGTAAATTTCGATTGACAAGGAAATAGAAAGAGATAGATGAGGATAGGGGAGAGATTGAAAGGGACAGAAAAGTGGGATTAAAAGAGATTGGAACGAATTTTTATTGACGAGAAGAAAAAAAGGTATAGGTGATAATAGGAGAGAGATATAAAAGAATAAAAATGTTGGGGATTGACAGAGATAAGAGCTAATTGAGATTAGCAAGGAGACAGAAAAGAATAGACTAGAATATGCGAAAAATAGGAAGAAATATAGATGTAGCGATTGAAAGTTATAGGCGTGGATGTGAATTGCAATGGAGATAGAAGAAGATAGAAAGATATAGGTGAAAACGATGATTGACAAAGAGATAGAGAAGTGGGAATTGAAATAAATAGGCGGTGATATGGAGTGAGATGGAGGTAGAAAGTGATAGGCGGAGGTAGACAAGAGATAAAAAGGAATAGAAAAGAGGAGATTCAAAGAAATGGAAATAGGAAGGGATAGAGAACTGCAGAATAAAATAGATAAAAGCGAATTAAGATTGACAAGAAGAGAGAAAGGGATAGACAGGTGTATGTAGACATAGAAACAAGTGGAGAAGTAGGGATTAAAAGATATGGAAGAGATCGGCCATTGCCAAGGATATAGAAAGAGATAGATGAGGATGGACAAAAGGTAGAAAGAGATAGAGAAGTGGAGATTGAAGGAGATAGGCGGAGATAGACAAGATAGAAAGATATAGGTGGAAATAGACCAGAGATAGAAAAGGACAGAAGAGAGAAGATTCAAAGAGATAAGCGTGGAAGTGGATTGACTTGGAAATAGAAAGAGATAGGGGGGATAGTCGAGAGATAGAAAGGGATAAACAATCCTTATTCCTTTCTATCTTAGAGATAGAAAGGGATAGGATTTCTAACTCTTTACTTCCAGCAGGGATTCGCGCTTAATTTAAAATGCTAAAAAATATTATAGTATACAGAATACGCATAGGAAATTGATGTGACTATAGTGATAAAAAATGACTTCACATTTGGGAGACTCGAGTGTAGTTCTAATACTAAGCATTGTAGATACATAGTTTCTAAATTAAAGTGTTAGCCAAAAACGTACAAATGATAGTTCATTATTATATAATAAAACAAGTAATACTGTTTCAAAAGCTCACAAAGTAATTTGTGTGTTGATGCTTTGACATTTTTTAATAAAGTTTTGATGAATTTTTTAAAATTTTTGATAATAATATTGTAATATAATTTTTATAATGGATAAACGACTTGATTTGTCGCCAACTACGGTTAGTCAAATTGACGAAATGTTAAAAGCTAAAAACATTTAACAGAAAACGTTTAAAAATAAAGGTGTATTGTAGTTAAAATATCGATAGATGTGGATAGAAACGTAAATATTGAAGTAGATAGATTTTGGAGTCTATAATAGATATGGAAAGGAAAGCAGTGATTGAAAAGGATAGATATGGTAATATACTTCAAGAGAGATGGAAAAGGATTTAAATGAGTAAACAAGGATAACAATGGATAGAAAAAAGTAGATATTGAAAAGTATAAGCGTGGTATTGAATTTTAAAAGATATAGGTAAGACTTCCAATGATTAGCCAAGGGAGAGACATGGATATGAAGGTAGGGATTTAAAAAGATAGGCGCGGCAATAGGTTCAAAAGGAAAGAGGTTATTGTTGTTTAAAAAAGTTAGTATATTATTTTCGTTGTTTCTTAATATTGAATAATGAATAGCAAGTTCATATATATATATTATTCTTTTCAGCTGTTCTGCCATCTACACCTTGATCTTGCACCTATCTGTAGCAGATGTATTGGTAACTGTCTTTTGCATTGGTGGAGAGTCAATTTGGAGTTACACAGTGGCTTGGATCTGGGGAAATGTGGGATGCAAGGTTTTCAAGTTCTTGCAAATGTTCAGCCTCTATCTGAGTACTTTCATCTTGGTACTAATTGGAGTGGATCGATTCGTTGCAGTCCGCTATCCCATGAAGAGTTTAAACACTGCCCAAAGATGCAAACGCCTAGTAATGCTTACTTGGATCCTTTCGTTCATCCTCAGCATTCCACAGGTAAGAAATCACCTCCGTTCTCACGTTAGCCACTTTTTGCAGACGATCAATCAGTCTGCTGGAGTTCCACCCACCCTCCATGTATCCTCGAGTAGAACCTTATAGCCACTTAGTTTTCTTGTCTCGAGTCCGCTGATATGATCAAGACCCATTTTTGATCCGGCGGGCCTCACTGCTTTAAGCAAGGAGGACTAATATCAAAACTCGAGCATCGAGAAACGGATTAGCTGCTGGAGGACCAAATCTGATAGGGGAAAAACGCTTTAAGATCCTACAGATCCATTATTTTGCAAATTAAGTATAGAAATCATTGTCCTGGCACTAAAAGTTTATTCCTGTCTAATATCTCTAAAAAAGTAAGAAAGAAAAATATATTTTCCAAGAAACAGAAAACCACCTTTATTTACTATTTTAACTTTAAAATAGTATATTTTTTAATGTCTGCCTTAATTTTTCATCACAATATATCGTATACAGGCAAGGTTTAGCACAAAATACAAATTTTTCAAATTGAAAATGCCTGAGATCCTATTTTTCCCTTTTTCCTAAAACAGAAAAGTTTAAAGTTTCATAACGATTAAAAAAAAGTATTGATGTTCCGCAAAGCTATAATGTCACGTCCCGCGACGTTGGTATAACAACTTTGTTGATAAACATTATTTCATAATCTGTAACTCAAACCTTCATTTTCATCTAAAGGACGAGCCATTATAATCCTTGTACTCCAGCTGGCAACCAGCTTTTAGTTGATAATATTAAATCAATAGTTTTAGTCTTAAGTAATACTAATATTAAAAACCTGATAAAATATTGAAAATATACTTATACATTTAGCGAGTTATTAGAAAAAAGTAAACGTTTAAAATAAAATTAAACGAATTAATATTATTTGAACAAATAGAATCTAATTAAATAAATGAATGGGAATTCTGAATTTTATTTGCCAATTAACATAACCCTTCAATGACACACAGGGATCAACAGGGATCAAAAAGAATCCAAGCATGTTCAACCTTAATTTCAGACATTTCAACATTTGAAAATGGCACTTATACAGCATATGACTGAAAGAAAAAGTTATTAATTTTTTCATATAAAATGTCATTTTTCACTATTTTTTATATTTTACAACCCCTTTTGCACTTTTAAAATAAATCTTCAACTAAATAACCCTCAGCATTTTTTGAAGTAACTATCTAAGAGTGTAAAAAATTCAGCTACTCAGAATAATAAACTGGTTCTTTGTAGAAAGCCTTTTTCACTTGGGACTAAAAAGCCCCCTATATGCCAACTATATTACACGTCGAGAAATGTGCAATCAAAAGGTTAACTATGATTTACGCACAAATAAATTTTGTAAAAAGTGAAAATAAGCTTCAATATTACTCTAAAATTCAATTTTTCACATATGTAATTTTTCGTGGGATCAAATAATAGGTTTTTAAAACCTAGAACAATTTAAATCAATATTACGTCCTACCTAATATTTAATTATTATTATTAACCGACCTATCTGGCAACAGATTCTATTTCTTTTAAAACTAATCCCTCGTTTTATTTGCAACTTAATGCAAATCTGGGAACGAGGACAAGCTAATGAAACAAGGTTGTTAGGTTTACAGAGTTTATTTGATAAATAAATAAATGAAGTTGCAAATTTAGATTTACAAATGTGTTACAATTGTTAAGAAAATGACTCTTACGACGAGTTAAGCGAGCTTGAGTTGCATTTGCACTTCCTTGATCAATACAACTTTTCTTATTTGCTGATACACAGGTGGAACAGGTATTTTCTGCCAGACTAGTAATCCACAGATAGAAGGGCTGTTCACTCCAAACACTGGTAATTTTCTTGTATTTATTGATAGAACTAGTAATCCGTTAGTATTCACTTCGAAGACTATTTACCTTTAACTGACAAACTCGAGACTTCTCGTAAACACTGCAGATTGCACTGCTTTAGACCGTAGATTATTACAGTCTTAAACTCTTAACTCAAGACTGATTTTTCTGTTGATCTGCAGTTTATATATTGTTTTGGTTCTAGAGGCGCGTCGATTCTCATGTGTTAGTGCAATACCTATATAGTTTACATAGGGTGTCGATTCTTTTTTGTTAGTAAACCCTATAAATTGTTACAAGTGTCCAGATTTTTATTAGTTCTCTGAGTGTTTTTTTTAATTTAGGTCTGGCGGACGTCTTGTATATTAGCGAGGGTGGCGTCTTTGGGTGCACGTGCGATCTTCACAGATTAAATCAGTATGTGTTGGGCCTGTTTGCATCCCTTACTTACTGAGGGTCAGTTGCATAAGTATGAATGAAGTGAATATTACAATTAGAGATAGTACTCGTAATATAAATGAAGTGAGAAATTTAATTGAGTTGTTTAATTTAGAGGTGATGTTATAATGCTTTAAGAGTACATTTTTGTTAATGAATGATTATTAATGAATAATTAATAAATAATTAATTAATAACTAATTAATGTCATGCTCACATGTAATTAATATAACTATAAAATTTATAAGTTCATGTAAATAAAAAATGTCTTTTTCATGGAAATATTTAAATCTGATTCCTACTATTCCCTGGCACTTTGATGGCTTATTTTTTGATCCTCAGGGTTTAGTCCAGGCATTACGTGCTTAAAAAAGGTCTAAGTGGAAAGTTTAGGGAAGTTTTTTTTTCCAGGATGTTTTTATAGATTTTTGGGCGCTCTTTCTGAATGTTCACTTTGCAAACTAAAATTCTTTGTGGAGACGCCGTTATGTTAGAAAATATACACCGAAAATGTGTTTTTTGAAAATAACTTTCTTCCGATACGCTTTTTTGTGTAAAATAGTTATGTAACAAATTAAACATAGAGTATTTCTTAAAATTTCGGTCATTGTCATTTTTTTTTTTATAAAAGCAACCTTTTACATGTACGGGCACCGCAAAGTTATCACTGGCGTCGCCACATTGGCAAAATTATGTTAAAAATAATTTTTTTTAATTTCTAGCGTATAAGCGCTGCAAAGATTACTCCATCAAGTATCAGTTGACCACTACTAATTTCCACGCCACCAAAAGGTAAAGTATGTGGAGCGTTTTTTCTTGTGTTATTATAGGTCTAATCCACTGAATTGATGATTTTGAATCCAGATAGTTGTTGCCCTAAAATCATATGAATTTGTCCGAATTTAAGATACAATTAAAAATTAATTAAGAATTAAGTTCAAAGAATAAAATTGAACTGAATTTAAGTCCCTGTTGACTAAAAAATGCTGCATCTCATTTAAGGGTTAATGTCCGAGTCGAAATGAGCTCGAATTTTATCTTTTTTGTGTTTTGCCTTTTTTGACATCCTTAATAGTCCTGTTTCAGCAGTGTTTTGACTGGTTAACGGAATCGGCTCTTCGGTGACAGCACAATGGTTCTTGGATGGAATTGTTCTCTTCATCTTCACCGTCGCCTGTAATTTCATCTTCATTTTCTACTTCTTCTTTTTCTTCGCTGTTTTTCATTCTTTCAGGGACGTTTTTACAGATACTGGTGAAGGTTTTTTATTATAACTCTTCCTATATTGGTCGCCTACCGTAATCTATGTTTTACCTTTCAAGAACTTTCCTTTACCATCGAAAATGGTAGGTTTTTTTATCCTTTCTCTTGATACTTGACCGGAGAAATAAATGTCTCTAGTCCTCTTCCCTTCACCACAGACACATCACCTTCACTTACAGAATTTTCGAAGATAAAATACTCTTTTTCTTCAGAAGTCGTGATTTAAAAAAATGCATGATATTTTCACTGAAGAACATATAAAATGTGTATATTGTTAGCCTGACACATGATGGAGTAATCTTTGCAGCGCATATACGCAGAAGGGATTGATTTTGTAAAAAAAAAAATGTTTATTTGTCAAGTTTAATTGCATGTAAGTTTTTGACGTAATTTTGCCCATGTGATCGAACCTTTCTTGGGAATTGTCTAAAATTTTCAAAATATGTAGAAAATATTGTTATCTAACAATGCTTCAATTTTTAACTTAATCTTGTATTTCCAAAGGCAAACATTTTTAATGATGTTTAATACTTTTTGCATGGATTTCCTATAGCTAACATGGGCAATCGCCACATTATGAAGTCTAGTATGAAAACAAATCTCTCCATTGCGCTAAAAAACTGCAGATGTATAGTAAAATATCGTGTAGATTTTATGAAAAAAAATCAAAATTATTGTGCGTTTAGTATAAAAGATATAATATTGAAAAGAATAATATTTCTGTTTTCGACGCGAGACACATGGCATATAGTGGCTGACTATATTTTGACAATACTATTTTGAGGTTATAAATGCATCACTACCATTTTCTCTGAGAATGAAATTGCGGTATTGCTAATATCGTTGCCATACCAATTGTGACTGTGAATGTGTGTATACGTATATAGGACGCTTCTATGCGATTGTACTATCCCAGTCAAAATTTTTGACCAATGGTTAGGAGAGAACATGCGATATCTTACATCTATGTGAGTATAAACTTTTGAGTGTTTTTGCAGCAATACAACTACCTTCAGCACGTAATACCTGGACTAGTATAATATGTCTTATGTTTTTGGATAAACTTTCCCATTTTCTTCGGGCTTCGTATACCATTCCCCTTTACTATTTCTCTTTGCCATTACCCTTTACCATCTCCCTTTCAAGGGCGGATTAAGGGAGGGGGGCTAGCTGGGGCTATAGCCACGGGCCTTCACATCCGAAGGGCCCCGCCAGTTCAAATAAAAAAAAAATTATAATGTGCATTTGCGTTTCTTCGCACACGGTTTGGCCATGGTGACTTCGAAAAAGATATAACGTCTCCGTAGAACATGCCCTTACGGGGGCCCCTTACTCATTATAGCCCCGGGCCCCGTAAATCTTTAATCCGCCTTTGCTCCCTTTATCTTATCGTTTTAACATATTCTTTTATCATTCCCCTTTACTATTTCCCTTTTGTCATTCGTAAAGGGAAATGGTAAAGGGTAATGGCAAAGGAAAATATTAAAGGGGAATGGTAAAGGGGAATAGGTAAAAGGGAATGGCAAAGAGAAATGGTAAGGAGGAATGGTAAAAGGATGTGGCAAAGGGAAATACTCTAACCTTTTTGCGGTGAAGAGCGTGAATAGGAACCAAGCCGAAACTAATCGATGTATGCATTTTTATATTTTATGCATTTTTTACATGAAAATCGATTTCTCAATGATTTTCTGGGAAACTATCATTCCTATAATAAAATGATTTCAACAAAAACTTTGTATTTCGATGAGATCTACAACTTTATTGGAAGAATTTTTTGAATTTTGCATATTAGATGAGATAAATCAAAAAACCATTATTTTTATAGTTTTTTGATGATTTCACCATGAATATCGAATTTGTGCCAATTTTTACTATCATTCTCGTAATCAGCGAATCAAAATACATAAGTTCACGGAGCCCGAAGAAAATCGGAGGTCCATACTCTTTTCGGAGTATTTTCTATCACAGAAAAAATAAAGGTCCTGATAAATGATTAGATAAAAGATAAAATTTAAGACATAAATGTAAATATAAGATAGTAAATGTAAATGTAAATGTGCAAATTTTCAGTGAAATTTCAGTTTCTACAAAGCCTTTCTTTCCAACTTTATTGTTTCTAATACATAATGAATTTATTTAAATTTTAAAATTAAATACGTCAGTTACAATATTTTTCACATCGATCATTAGAAAGTTCACTGGAATTCATGAATGAACTGATATTCACAAGATAAGACAGTTCAAAAGTCGAGAGTATAAGAAGTTTTCCCTAGGGTGCGAACCAATATGGAAAATGGCTTTCAACGCCTTGACAAGAATTGATGTGAGAAAAGTGAGAACAGCTACCTATACATCGCTCATTTTATTGCAGAGAATGTATCAAAATTACGTAAATCTATTTACGTCAGTTTCAATATGTTCATCTAACTCTTACCATAAGAGGAAAAAAGAATTATACGTAAAAGACCATAGTAATAACTTCTCAACCTCTGAAAACCTGTATTAAATTAAGCGAACCTGACCTTGAGAAAATAAATTATTTATTTATTCCTGCAGATGACAGAGACAAACGAGTTCAAAGCAAGAAACTTTAGCACAAAGAATACCATCCAAAAACCTCATTGCAATATCAAATATAAAAATTTTGATGTATTAATCAATCTGTCTTGAAATAGAAATAATTGGAATTTACAACTTCCAACGTGTTAAATCACAGATTCAACTTGGGGACATGTGACATTTGATATGTAATATGATAAGTACCCACTATCATACACGAATTCCTTGTAAATTCTTGTATCTCAAGGGACTTTCGATAAGAAGACATAACCTCTGCGATTCCATGACCGTAGGGAATTTCCTCACCACGGAGACCTCTCTATCCCACGAGGCTTTCTCGTTTCTCCGGGCTTCTCCTGGGACATTATCATCTATCCTCCTGTAACCTATCCTATAGGAACTCCCTCTCCCTTTGAATTTCTTTATGCTACAGATATCCCCATATCATTTGGAAGTGGTTGCTTTGAAGCTTGCTCAAAATTGAATTACGCCAGATACAGTACAACCTCCATAAAAGAGCCACCACGGGCGGTTAGTAGTAAGAATTCCGAGAAATAGAGGGCCTCTACTTCTGGACGTCAAGCTCGGAAATTGCGCGTGTGTACGAAATGTGCGTGTGTGTTAGCATGAGTACAGTCTGTAGTAGGGGAGCCACTGGCTCTCTTATGGAGGTTGTGCTGTAATTATTTCTGCGACTGCACTTTCTGTACAGGTATGTAATTTTATATGATAATTCTTATTTTTAACATAAATTAAACATAAACTATAAATAAATAAATTTTTGAATTTTTCAATGTTTTTTCCATTTTAAATTAAGTACTAATTGATTTTCCGTGCACACGGAAAATCCACGTGGAAAATTTCCGTAGCAATTTTTCGTGTGGCAATTTCCCAGCATAGCGATTTTTAAATGTTGGCCGCCTCTAGAGGCCATTGAGGGTGCGCCTTTATTCGCTTCGGGCGCGGAAACAGATGGCGCCATCTACTGCATAAAATAGGCAATTTCTGTTGTATGGGTTCTATTTATTTATACGTGAATTTGTATAATTTAATTGTTTCTAAAAATAAACATATCTCTATGGGGAACTGAGAGTGCTTATAAGCAATTTTATACAATCACTATTTAAGGAAAAAAAACTTGACCTGATTTTATTGAAAGATATCTGTTGAATGGAATTTCAAACGACATTGCCATGACAGATTTCTAAAATGTGTTAAGAATTTTATTTATTTGTACACTCTTAACAAATAAATTGAAAGGTGTTGAAAAATTGTCTTATCGTTTTCGTTTTAATAGTTAAAAATATTGTTAAACAGAAACGAGCGCACAGTTTGTGGTTTCAATGAGGTTTAAATTAAATATCGAGCCCAAAGCGCGAGTCCCCTGATGAGAATATGTTCCTTAACGTCAATAGAACATTAAGTAAATTAGTTTCCTTCTTTCTTTAACACTAAAGTAATTAAAACTATATTATATGTATAACATCGATAAAAGATAAGGATTAATCACCATATTGATGATTTTATCACTTGTTTGAACAATATAAACAAATAAAAAGAGAAAAATGTATCATTTTTGTCATTTTTTTAAATTTCATGTTTCGGTTTTTACAGTTTTTAATTCTTTTTCTATATCTTAAAATTAAAAATTGATTTGGCAAGTAAAATTATCTTACAAAGAACACTTAAGGGAATACCCGAAAACAATTTCACGCCAAAATATTAAAAAGCTTCGTCCCAATAACGAAATTACAGTTGGGGTTATCAACGACCCCATGAGGACCTCAACAAAGGAAAAACATTTACCAAAGGAAGGACATTTAAGGAGTTAGGGTTTAAGGGGTAGGTATCAGCCTGGCGCGTTACGCATCTCAGACTTCAACTTCAATTGCATTTTTCGAGAAACTCTATTTTTGAAGTCGGTTGTATAGATTTATTAAAAAATTATGAACCGATCTTGTGCTTGAACGAAGGATTTTTTTCTATCACAGTTAATTTTAAATGGTAATACGTGGTGCAAATTTGACCAAAAAATGGGACTTTTTTTCGTAACTCCGTCAAAAATTCAAATTTTAACTTTTTTTTCATCGTCCCAGCACGAGGGAATAGAGCAACAATGAATCCAACAAAAATTACAGAGAAATGTCACTCACTTATAAGATTTAGTCACTCAATAACAATCGATGCTTGTTTAAACAAATTTAATAAACAAATGTACTGTTTGACTATTTTTAGAGGTAGAAATTTGGTTTTTGCATCGTAATGAACTGTAAATGACTAATTTTCTAACCTCTAGGGAGAAACAATTTTAACAATTTTATCAATCAATTATTTTAATTCTTAAAAACAATTAAAATAAATTAACAAATTTTAAAAATAAAAATAATATTTTCAAATTAAAGTAAATTAACAAATTTTTAACAATTTAAATTCTTGATTGTCATGCAGACTGACTAAAATTTTTAAAATTAGTCATTTACACATCATCACGTTGAAAGAATCAAGTTTCTACCTCTGAAAATAGCCAAACAGTGCATTTGTTAATTAAGTTTTTTTAAAAAATCATGAATTGATATTGAATGACTAAATCTAATAAGTAAGTGACATTTTTCTATAATTTTTGTTGGATTCAGTAGAAAAAACTTAATTTATTTCATCATAAATACCTGAAACGGCCAATGGTTTATAAAAATTTTTTATAAACTAACATATTATTTATTGTCCTTCAATTTAATGAATTTAGTAGCAGGGGCTGAAATGATATTGAAAGAGAAGGTACTTAAAGCAGGAGGCCTTCCTGCATCCTGTACTCAGTGAATATGCGTTTTTTGTTGGGTTGGGATGGTAATACATCCTACGATGTCCTCGAAGAGTTTAAGTTTAGATTTTGTCATGAGTTATCTTGACAACGCTGAGAGAATTTTTTTCTAAAAGATCGAGGTAAATAAGGTCCCAATGTCTAAAAAATTTTTAATGAAAATTTCACACGTACTTGTCAAATGTGTATCTTTAGTATGCTAAATTGTTTAAATAAAATATTTCATTATAAGAAAATTAGTACAAATATGCTTATTTTGAGCCTTCGAAACCCACCTAACCCCTTAAGGGTTAACAATGATATTCTGAACCCTGTAAAAGCAGACAGCGTTATAGGGGAGAGCAGGGCACACAGGACCGGTGGGGCACAGGGGTTCGCTACATTAAAATTGTATTTTGCGGTGCGACCTCTTCGTAATGGCCGTAATTACATTCTTTAGTGACTATTTTAGTTTGTGTCAAGACGAGACGCATTTTGAATAAACGCTTTTGGAAAAAAAAATATAAAAAACGAAAATTCAAGGAAAGCTTACAAGAAAATTTCATGCATATGGCCTCCTCATTTGTTTATAAGTACTTTAATTGTTGAAATGTTTCTTAAGTATATGTTAGTATTCACTTAGCTTGCTTTTTGTCGAAGTTTCGTTACCGAAATGTTCGATGTATTAAATGTAGGTTAGCATTGTTTACGAATTGACTGCGGGGGCACAGAGGACCAGTTAGTGGTGGGGCACACAGGACCTATGCAAATTGCGACTATAAATTTTATATCCTCACTGTTGATAAAATATTTTTATTTATTTAAATATTTTTCATTTTAAATGGTGCACATGCAGCATGATGTATGTGCTGCAGTAGACGAGAAAGACGAATATATAATTTGTTAGAATTGTTCTTAAACATTGTATAAAAGTTCTTTAATTTCTTTATTTCTTTTTTTAATAATAAAATAGTTTAATAGCTAAAGTTTATATTTTATATATGAATTAAATACGCGGGGTAATGAGGATCGACAAAGTCCTCGACAGAGGTCCGAAAATTTTTTTTTTTTAATTTGTCATTACATACTGAAATTAAAAATAATAATGTATTCTAGCAAAGCGTTTATCGAAAGTAGATAGTTTTTGCAATATGTATACCAAATTTCAATTAAATGTACGTGTTATTGATAATTATATCGTCGAAAGAACATTAAGCGGTCCTCTGTGCCCTGCTCTCCCCTACTAATCATATGTGATATTATCTAATACAAAATATTAGTTTGAGGTTGTTATTCAGGTTTATAAGCGGCTACAGGTCGTATTTCTTAACCGATTTGAAAGTTTTTTTATGCTCACCATTAAATTATTAAGAGAATTGTGGTTTGCCTTTACCAGCTGCACTAATCTTGAAGCAAATTGAACGTGACTTTTACATTTAGCGCCGCTATCGCTAATTAGGTGAACTTCAGTCGGAGCATGCTCAAAGACATTTGAGCATGCGTGATATACGATGTACAATAACCTCGTTATCGACTACGTCGATAAAGAGGTTATTCTTCGTTGTACATCGCGTGATACGCATGTTCAGCATGCTCAGATATCTTTGCGCCTGCTTCGAACCGAAGTTCACCTAAAAAGCAATAGTGGCGCTAAATGCAAAAGCCACGTTCAATTTGTATCACAGCATCTCGTATATATTATAACCTATTAATTGAATTTTAGATTATAATTGTGAAATTTTGAAATATTTAACTTAAACGATTTTAATTTGAATATACCATCTAAGCGCCAGCTTGTTTCACTCAAAAACAAGAAAAAGTATTTTCTAAAACGAATTGAATTTACTTTAAATAACCCTAGGTTAGCGCAGTACCGCGGAGAGGGCGGCGAAAGGGAATATTCACTGAGAACCACTGCATTTACAAAGAACTAACAACTGAAATTTATTAAATAAAAGAAGTAATTATTACGTCACTGAACAATGGAATTATAGCGATTGGAGCAAGGTAATTAAAAGATTGACAAACTACTGTTCGTCAATGTACAGCGATGCTCAAAAAGAGACACAATTTACTAAATGAAATAATCACAAGAAGAGAGAGAAAAAGATTGTTACCTGCACTTACAAATACGTGGCAAAGCACACGCCTTCCACGAACTTGCCCTCTTGTCAAGTTCGGCATTTCAAAGATATCCAAAAAAATCCAAATAATCAATAATCTGACTTCAACAGGCCGAATCCTCAGTAAATTCAATTTAATATCTCACTGCGGGTTTTCTCGCTAACCAGGGTAATTTTTACGAATCAAACTGCATCAATCAAAATTACTAAAACTCAACACGGTTCAAACGCGTGTTGTACGTAACGACTTCGAGCACAAAGTGAAGGAGCTAACCTCTCTCTTCCTGTCTCATGGCGTGCGCGGAAACAGGCAGCGCCACGAGACCGTAAGTTAAATTAAATTCCCTAGCGGTAAAGACGTTACGAAACCGATGACCGATAATCTCCGTTGACTCATCGGGCCCAGAGATCGTGTTTGTGTGTGTGTGTGTGTGTGTGTGTGTGACTGTGACTCTGAGCCCCCCATGGCTCAGAGTTAATATGAAACATAAAGTGTGACAAAGCATAAGTAATAATTCGAGTGAATGAGTTTTCCAGATTCCAGATTGCTGGCTGATGGTCAGCTGATTGTTAAAGAGCTCATGTACTCCAATCAGCTGACAGGTTGTGTGCAAACAACCAGCACTCTGTGCTAGGAGTTTATCGCGAATCACTGTCAGCCAAAATTATTTTCCCTACATTCATAGAACATAATTAATTCTAATACACTGACAGACTTTTTGTTAGAATAAATGATTAAATTGAATGAGAATTTAGTATGATATTGTTCCAAAATTGATAAAAACTAGGTTTTATTACACTTAATTACACTTAATAGTATTAAAAGTACCAAGGTTTAATATTATCATACGAGTACTTAAAACACAAAGATGACAAAGTAGTCCCTATTCTGAATAAGAAATATTATGAATCTCCATTTTAAAAATTAACTCTATGAGAAAATTATATTCTTCTTACTGAGTTTTCGAAAAAAAAATTGAATAAGAAAAATAGTGAATATAAAATAAAATTGTGGCTATAAAATCTTCTGTTGATTCTACGAAGAACTGAGTAAGTGTTCTGATTAGCTAATTTCAATGGTCAAGGGTCCAATCGATAAAGCCTATATGTGTCATTTTTTACACAGAAAAAAAGTTAGGCTGAGGCAGGGAAGTTACTCCTTATGACAGCTGAACGTAGTATATAGCTAAAAACGAACGAGGGTTTATAGGAATATCCTTATATCAGTCAAAGTGAATTTCTTTGACAACTTTAACTGTTCTGGCACATATACATATTGCTGGCACAGAGATATTGCTATATAGCTACTAAAATAATTAAAATTTTTCTTTTTGGTTAGGCTAATATCACATAATATGTTCCCCATGTTATATACCAAATAAAGAGTATAATTAGGTGTTGTTGGAGCGAAGTTATATACAGTACAACCTCCATAAGAGAGCCACCACGGGCGGTTAGGGGTAAGAATTCCAAGAAATAGGGGGACCCCATTCCTTGGCTTCGAGCTCGGAAATTGCGCGTGTGTGTAAAATTTGTGTTTGGGTACGTAATCTCTATAGGAGAACCCACGGCCGGCGGCGAAGAAAAAGCCGAATAAGCAGCATCCTTTCGATTACATATAAAGTGGATTACATATAAAATGGATTTACATATAAAATTGGACATAAACACAATACGTAGATTTTAAAATATGTACATATTATATTTAAATTTAAACTGAAATTATAATATTGTTTTCTTAAAACTTTTCGTCAAGCTTTAGTTTTATAAAACTGCAAAGAAAACCGATTATATATATAAAATTATTTTTCTAAACTACATACAATAATTTGTGTATTTATATATATTGTTATGTCCTGGAGAGGATAATAAAATAGCCAATTTCCCTAAAGTTCTCGTTTTAAATCCACATAAGTGAATTAGGGCCGAGATCAAGCCAAAGAACGAGACAATTAATCAAATTAATAATTCTTTATTGACCAATTACAATATTCTTGATTCATGCGTGAGTGAGAGACAACTTGAGAGAGAGAGAGTGGTGGACGCCTTGAGGACCTCCTTGAATTCTGACACCGTCTTGTCTGTAGCGTTTTATTGCTTCCAGCTTCCAAGATTCCCAAATGTGTGGAACACGGTCTTTAAGAGTCGGTTAGGGATGCTCAGCACTGACTTGAATAGCCGCCGTACTGTAATCCAGAAGGTTGACGGGCCTGACAAGTGGGTCCGGAGTCTGACTTCAAAGATGATTATGTCTAGGGGTTGGAACTTGTAGATTTAGGGTAACACAAGTTGGGGGCACGCACAACATCCACTCGGTAGAACTCACTGAAGATTTGAAGAGTAGTAAGGTGGTACAAAGTAGACTGGTTCAAAGTAGACTGGTTCAAAGTAGACTGGTTCATCTTGGTTTTTTGTGTACTTTTATATCCTTTTGGGGCCATCCTCCATTGTGACCTTTCCTCCGTAAAGGAATCGAGTGATTTCACAGTTCGTCCCTCCGTAAGACTTTAATGGTTCATGGTTTCCTATTTTTGGCTAGGGGAGACCTTTCTTCGTTTGGTCTCTAAGTAATTTATATCTCTCTCATCTCGATGCTTACACGTGTTTGAAAACATTAGGATTTTAGATTTATTGATTAGTTACGATCACGTAACAATATAATTAGAAAAATAATTTTAATAAAAGCTGTTTCATTGAGAAAAAATCTGAAATTAAGCTGCTTTCAGCTGCGGCTCTCCTATGGCAGTCACGTGAGTAGAGTTTGTAGTGGGGGAAGTTTCCGAGGTCATCAAGGCCATTGGCTCTCTTATGGAGCCAATATATATATATATATATATAGAAGAAAACCGAATATATATATATATATATATTCGGTTTTCTTTACAGTTTTATAAAAATAAAGCTTTACAATGGTGCCAACTCCCTTGACCTTGAAATCGATTTTCAAGGTAATTTCAAGGTCAAAATGATTTTTTTTAATGGGAACACATACTTCTGACCCCGGATTCAGAAAGAGCGGGAAATTCCACGTTCAGGTATGTACCCAAGACGTCGGTAAATTTTAACTTTGAAGCTAATTGAAGGTCATTTAAAATCAACAAAGTTTTCCGGAAGGTCAAATTCATTCCTGAAGTAAATTTTAACGAGGAATTCACTGGTGACACTCAATTTGACCTTGAATTGGATTTTCAAGGTCAACTATGTTTTCTTAAGTAGGAACTCCTTTCTTTGACTTCGGATTCAGAAAGAGCGAGAAATTCTACGTTCAAATGAGGCATCATTTGTGGGGTCAGTTTGTATTTGTTACGGCAACATCGTGTAGAGATCTAGCGAGTTAAGGCAAGATCGTGTAGTGATCCAGCCAGTCAAGGCAACATCGTTTAGAGATCCAGCGAAAAAAGGTAAGCTCGTATAGGGATCCAGCCAGTCAAGGCAAGATCGTGTAGAGATTAAGCCAGTCGAGGCAAAATCGGGTAGAGATCCAGCCAGTCAAGGGAACATTGTGTAGGGATCTAGCCAGTCAAAGCAACATCGTGTAGAGATTAAGCCCGACAAGGCAAGATCATGCAAAGATTCAGCCAGTCAAGGCAATATCGTGCAGAGATCCAGCCAGTTAAGGTAAAATCGTGTAGGGATCCAGCTAGTCAAGGCAAGATCATGCAAAGAACCAGCTATTTAAGGCAAGATTGTGTAGGGATATAGCCAGTCAAGGCAACATCGTGTAGAGATTAAGCCCGACAAGGGAAGATCATGCAGAGATTCAGCCAGTCAATGTAACATCGTTTAGAGATCCAGTCTATCAAGGTAAGGTCGTGTAGAGATCCATTTTCAGTTTTCTCAACAGAAATTGACATTTTCAAATAAAAATCATCAAGTATTGATAAAGGTCAACTAATTTGAGCTTTTTAAGGTTACTTTTGCGTTTTTTCCAGGCAAGAGGATATTTACAAGTTAAACTCATCAAATATTGATAAAGGCTAACAGTTTGGGTTTTTTTTAGGTTATTTTTCAAGCTCAAATTAGTTGACCATCATTACTTGATAATTTTGATTTGAAAATGTCGATTTCTGTTGAGAAAACTGAAACATAACTTAAAAAAGCTTAAACTACTTAGCCTTTATCAATATTTGATACATTTTACTTGAAAATACCTGTTTGCATAAAGATAACCCAAACATAACCTAAAAAAGCTCAAACTAGTTAGCCTTTATCAATATTTGATGAGTTTTACTTGAAATTATCCTCTTGCGTAGAAAACACACAAACATAACCTAAGAAAGTTCAAATTAGTTTACCTTCATCAATGCTTAATGATTTTTATTTGAAAATGTCAATTTCTAGCGAGAAAAATGGAACATAATCTAAAAAAGCCGAAACTAGTTAGCCTTTATCAATATTTGATGATTTTTACTTGAAAATATCTGATGAGAAGAGAAATTTTGAAAAATTACTGAAACTGTGTTATTAATTTACTGTTTTAATTAGATTCATCACCTTTACAAAATTTAGAATACTAAATAATAATCAAAATCTTAAAAACATGTTTAAAGAGAAAAAAGAAAAGTTACTAAAACTGTGTGATTAATTTACTTTTTATGTTTTTCCAAAATTTGAAACCATAAAAATAATATATTCAAAACTTGAATTAAATACGTGTGTAGTAAGTACTTGATCGAAGACATTCTCATCTCATCTCATTTTAACAGTCTCTTCTCATCAGTCTTGAATATTTCCATTGACATTTTACCATCAAAATTTTGTAAAAGTGACTAACACCTCAAGCATGGCTGACTATCATCCTGATGAGATTGTTGACTCCCAAATTATTTGACAATAAGTCACTTAACTCAGAGAGCTCGTGATGGACATATGGTTGGCCAACGCAGGCACCGCGAATATGACGAAAATGATGCACGTCTTGTTACTGTTCTTGTAATCATTCATCTTGACCCTCATATCAGCAGTCGCCGAGTTGAAAGAAAGATTAGTATACCAAGAAGAACTTTTTTGAGAATTCTTAGAGCCCATAGATATCATGCTTATCATATTACTTTGGATGATAGGAAATGATTCAGATTTTTTTAACTTTGTCCTTTTTTCTGACGTAGCTAAGTTTCAAAGTGACGGACAACTCAATGGGCATAATTGCCATTATTGATCGGATGAGAATCCTCATTGGTACAGATCTGTAAATCATCAAAGGCGTTGAAGCCTTATGGTATGGTGTGGAATTGTCAGCGGTTATTTGATCGATCCTTACTATTTTGAGGAAAACGTTAATAGGCATACCTATTTACAGTTCCTAAGAGATCAGCTGACTGAATTGGTGGAAGATGTTTATTTAGAAACCCGATGAAGAATGTGGTTCCAGCAAGATGGTGCACCACCACATTTCGCTCGAATCGTACGCGATTTTTTGGATGAACATTATAATGGTAGATGGATTGGACGAGGAGGTCCGGTTAACTGGCCTGCTTGTTCACCCGATCTCACATCCTCAGACTTTTACTTATGGGGTTATTTAAAAAATGTTGTACTTGAACAACAGCACACAACTAGAGAAAACATGTAAGATCGCATTCGTCGAGCATGCGCTGCAATTCCAAGACAAACTTTGCTTGGTAGCGTCCGTAATTTCCAGAGACGTTTAATTTTATGCCTTCAAGCAAATGGAAGGAACTTCGAACATTTGCTTTGAAGTTACATAAATTAATAATATTAAGAACAGTGAGAGGCGGGGGAACGCACTTTAATCCAGTCCCCCAAATAGTGAGAGGCAAGGGGACTCACTGTAATCCACCACCCCAAAGGAAAAAATCATTACTACGTCCACGTCTTAAATTGATGAATTTCTAGTATACGATCTTGCCTTGACTGGCTGGATCCCTACACGATCTTGCCTTGACTGGCTAGATCCCTACACGATTTTACCTTGACTGGTTGGGTCCCTACACGATTTTACCTTAACTCGCTGAATCTCTAAACGATGTTGCCTTGATTGGCTGGATCACTATACGATCTTGCCTTAATTCGCAGGACCTCTACACGATGTTGCCTTGACTGGCTGGATCACTACACGATCTTGCCTTAACTCGCTAGATCTCTCGCTCTTTCTGAATCCGAAGTCAAAGAAAGGAGTTCCTACTTAAAAAAACATAGTTGACCTTGAAAATCCAATTCAAGGTCAAATTGAGTGTCACCAGTGAATTCCTCGTTGAAATTTACTTCAGGAATGAATTTGACCTTCCGGAAAACTTTGTTGATTTTAAATGACCTTCAATTAGCTTCAAAGTTAAAATTTACCGACGACTTGGGTACATACCTGAACGTGGAATTTCCCGCTCTTTCTGAATCCGCGGTCAAAAATATGTGTTTCCATTCAAAAAAAATCATTTTGACCTTGAAATTACCTTGAAAATCGATTTCAAAGTCAAGGAAGTTGTGACCATTGTGTGTCCCCCTCTGTCTTCTTCAACTTCTGTCTAAACCATTTCTCTCTATCTTACTTAGGTTTTTAGAAATTTAGATGAATAGATTAAAATGATCCACCCTGTATATATATATATTTCTTATAAAAAATCTGTGTACGGAGCGAAAAAAGTCTAATTTGTTTTTTAATTAAGTAAATGATTAAACATATTGAGGTTATATTTTGAAATCATAATTTTACGGAAAAATAAAGCATTTGTTTAGCTCTGTAAACAATTATTTATATTTTATTTCAAAAGATATTACTTTTATTATACTTAGCTCATTTAATGAAAATTATTCTCCATTACACAGGAAATATTTCACTCTAACCTTAACCTTCATTGAAAAATATTTTATCACATTAATTCGTAGGCATTTGTAAATAAAGCTATTACAGCAAAAGTCAAATTCCGGATACCTGACAAGCAAATGCGTGCTGAGGGCTTATTATTTGTTAGCTCTAGATATATCTTAATTGATTTTTTCCATGTATTAATGCAGGGACATTAATTTCTGCTGATAGTGAGTTTTTATCTATATTTTTTCTTGAAATAAAAATTCAGAAAGCTGAAATGGACAATTTTGTCACTGTAATTGCTCACATATATTGTCACGTCCCGCGACGTTATTCTAATTAGTTTGTTTATTTGTATACATTGTAACATAATTTGTAACTTAAATACTCATTGTAAGCCAAGAAGACCAGCCAGAATAATCAATATTTCTTAGCTGGCACTTAGTAATGTAACACAACATTTATTCTAAAGTTAACAGGTAACAACAATTATTACTCTTTAAACAATACTTAAAGGATCTTGGGTATTTTAAACTTAATGTAGAGCCCTGAAGCCTAGCAGACAACGAAGACTGTACTTGCTTTCACTAAAAAAGCAAGGGCCCGAGGACCAAATGATCTGGGTGCAATATCAATCTTTTAAACTCCCCCCCCCCCCTCTCTCTCTCTCATTATGTCTATCCTTCTCTAATGTATGCTACCGGACCTGTTTTCCCTTAGGCGCGTACACTCTCTTACCCTCTTTTAACGAAAACCTCGGTTGATGCAATTTAGAAAAAGCACATGACCAAATAAGGAAATTATCGAAGATCCACAGAATGTTCTAGAAGTTTCTAGAACATCATCACACCCTAACCCATATCGGGATGAGGAGATAGAGGACAGCCCAAATAATATATAAACAGAGGAAATGATCCCCAAGAGTCAGTCTGCGGTTCAGAACGAATTTCTTTTAATACCAACAGAACTCCAAGTGTGATCGAAACTAACTCAGTCTACAAGTCTGTTACTCTCCTACATATTCCATTTTGGACTTAGTCTCTGAAACCATTTTCGGACTTACTCTCCCGAAACAACATCGAACTGAGTATCGGGAAGTGATCTCGGACTTAGACTGAGGAAACATTCATCAATCATCATCGACAGTGAACTTGGAAAGTGCACACTAGGGTGGTCCTTATTTTTCGATTTTCGATTCTTCTTGATCTCACTAGTACAGTAAACTTCACACTCGTTTGGAACTGCCTACTTTCCGCACTTGTTGCACAATATACTATTTCGAGGTATTATACATAAACGGGGTCAATGAATTCTGGGATGCTCTTCACTTTATGCTAAATAATATAGATCCTCTACCCTTCGCTGTCATCACTTATTATGCATCAAAAAGATTAGGTTTTGGATCATCACAGAAAGAACCATTCTATAACAAAATTCAAATTCCCATTGCTCACTTAACACATATAAAACATCTTTCACCTTAATCTCTCCTATGAAATTTAAATTACTTCAATTTCCTGTATCAATCAGTTCGTTACCCATCAGATCATGGCCCATCAATCACCAAAATTCACCACACGGATTTATAACATTTCTAAAATAAGTCTGACAAGAAATAGCGCTTTCTACGGTTAGCTTACAATTTTTTTCTCAATTCCCCTTCCTAATATCGTTAATTTTGCGTCACTCCTTACGTTCAATAGTATATGTCGTCTCACTTATCTTGTATCTCGTTTCACCACTTTTCCATTCGTTTATTAAATGCTGCAAATCCTTACAAAATGCAGATGAAGTTTTACAAAAAGTTGGGGAATTTTATAAGACATACTTATCCGAATGATTCTCTTCTAAGGGATCCTCAAATTTCATAAATCTCAAAAACTTCGCTTCGTCAGAATTGAAATACATTTTAATTTTCCATCCATACAAAATTTTCGCGCATCAGTTATATTCAGCGAAAAAGCAATGACTTCCCTGCCTAAAATGACGGATAGAACCCAGATAAGAACCGGATGGAAATTATTTCTTATCCGGCGCTATTGGAATTGGATTCGGTTTTTGTCTCCGGTTTAGATCCGGCACTAATCGGATTCTATTTGGGTTGATACAGTCGTCCCTTTTTTTACCCTGTATAAAAGTCCGGTTTCATCGCAGTTAAAAACCTGCTCCGGAAAAAAAGTTTTTCTCAAAAATTAGTTGCTTTAACTGCAGAGGTAATTCTGCTGCAAGTTTATGGTCTGCTGATGCAACTTCACCGCTGAATTTTACATTATGCAGAGGAAACCTATTTTTGAACCCTTAAAACCATCCTTTACTAGCTGAAAATTTTTCTTTAGCAGAGGCAGCACATTTTTTGACAACATAATCATACAAAATTGAAGCTTGCTCTCGAATCATTTCTGTAGACAAGGATATATTTTTCAGCAAAGAAAACTTTCTTATGTTCAAAATGTACTTTCAAATAATTGAGAAGATTAGATTGTTAATGAAAATATTAAAATGTCCAAAATTCAGCAACTGGTCAGTTTTAACGATCAGGAACTCTATTCTCGAGTTCGTTCGAACAATATTCGTATACGAATTAGTGCTTTTTTCTCACTCTTACTCACGTGATTAGAAAAAGACAAACAGTACATTCGTATACGAAAATTGTTCGAACGAACTCGAGAATAGAGCTCCTGATCTTTTCAATGTTTTTGTAAGTACATTTTGAACGTAGGAAAGTTTTTCTGTAATGAAAAAAATTCTTCATAATTTTTAGAGCTTCTAGATTTTTGTTCATTTTCAGATCTCCATAAAATATGTAATTTCTCCTACATAAACTCAAATAAGAAATCTAAAAAAAACATTGTTAAAAAAAGAGGCATATTATGCACATTAAGAATAAAAAATAAGATTAACATTTTTTCAAAACTCTGCGATATAAAAGATTTTTTATTATATATAGACTCTTCCCTACTTTAAAATATTAATCAATTAATCCTTAACTGGCACTGTTGATAATAATATACGTAACTAGCACTGGGGGTCTTTAAGACCCCAGCGTGTTTAAACGAGCCGCGCGCAGCCGGTATTCAATATTCATGCACAAAAAAATTATCAGATATAGTTTAGAATATATTTTTTAAAGTCGAATTGGTTTCGTAGCCATTTATTTAAATTAACTTAGTTAAAAAATTGTCTATTTAATCGAATTTAGTATGCGTAATTTGAGCTCAACAATTTTTTGGGGTCGTTTTGACCCACAGTGCCAGTTAAGGGTTAATTCAAAATTGTATCCATGTTATAAGGCCCAAAAGGAAAATTTTTAGTGCTGAGGCGTTTTCAATTTATCTTCTTTTTTGTCGACCCATCTTAGTGTGTATAAAATCCGAAATTTCGGGTCTGGTTGACTATGCAATTTAAAACGAAAAACTTCGTAGAAAATTATGTTAAAATATTGTTCTGAAAATAAATATAAATTAGAGTATATTTACAGAAATTTTTTATAATTTCAATGGTGTAACCGCAGGTTATTGCATCTTTTGAATCCATTTGTTGCTGGGTAGAATTTACAGGATTCAATCTATCATTGTTTTCTATTTTTTCGGGTTTTTTTTTAAGCGCAGGTTGTGATTGCTCTCCTGGCAGTTATTAGAGCCATGCCTAGAACACTCTTTCATTGGAGGCAGTTGCCAATTTCCCGTAAAACGTGAAAATGCCATGTTTGTCTGAGCAGAGGCAATAGTCGACACACTTTCGCCACTGGATTATTCAGAATTTACAGTTCGTTTTTTCGAAATGGACCCTTTCCTTTTCGTCGAGTAAATAGAGGGATACCTGTATATCATTTATTTTCGGTTTTTATATGGGTCTTATCCAGAACCTTTAAGGTTTCAACCCAGTTTGTATCCGGGTCCTCCAAAATACTTTACCCGATTCTTACCCGATGCTATTGGAATTGGACCCAAGTTTTGTTCCCGGTTTGTATCCGGCGCTTGATCGGATTCAATCTGGGTTGATATGTTATTTATTTCCTGTTTCTATATGGGTCTTATCCAGAATCTTTAAGGTTTCAACCCAGTTTTTTATACGGGTCGATTCTTATCCGGCACTATTGAAGTTGGACCCGGTTTTTGTTCCTGGTTTAGATCCGGAACTTAATCGGATTCTATCTGGGTTCATGTGTTATGTATTTCCGGTTTTTATATGGTGAAGCGGTGTATTTGAGTTCAGCGCTTTTCGCGAAATATTAATATAAGTGTCAATGTATTATGCGATTAGCAAAGCCAATCAATACATATGTTTGATCGGAAGAGTGGGGAGCGGGAAGAGGCTTGATGACAAGCGAGCTGGTATGATTTAGGAAATCAATTACTTATTGATTGCTCGCTTGACCATTGAGCATCTTTTGCGCCACTCTCTTGAGCTCAGAAGGATTCTGAGAGGTACAACTTCTTACAGTAATTTCCCCATATTCTAATTATTATTAAATAATGATTGTTTTTTACAGTTTGGCTTTTGTTTTTTCTGCCTCGCTACTTATTTTACTATGCTGTGCAAGGCTCTACTTTACTACACTGTTCGCTTATGATTCGATGGGAGAACGAAAGTATTTTGGAATAACATACGAGTGACCGATGATGTCGTGATGACTGTTTAACGGACGAAATGAGTTCCACGACATGTAAAGATTAGTTGGCTTGACTGGCTCCGATTCTTCTCCTTCGTATCGATTACTGTGTTCGGTATCGTTATGCTTATTCTTTATTCTTTGTTTTATTTTGAGCCTTGTATTGTGTTTTAATATGTTGCGCCGATTGCGCTTTATTTTATTCGACGATTAAACCTATCACCATTTCTATTTGGATTCTGAGTGTGGAATCGTTTATTGTTCGATATTTATTTATTATTTATGTTTTGATATTTATATTATCCATAATGTGTCTCTCCTATCTACTTTCGCATTCAAATCAATTTTAATATCATCCTTTCGATTTCGCCAATTATTTGAGAGACCCTCGTTTTATTTCTCAAATTGTTTCGCGCTCTTTTTATTGATTCTATTCTTTTAATATTCTCTATTATATTCAAATTTGTTATTTATTTCGTGGCGATCCGTCATTTCAAATTTTATACACGCATGTATTTATCAAAGATTTATTAATTTTAACGGTCTATGTGTTTATCTTTTGTGATCTTTGTTAGTAATAATAAACGTATTTATTGACTCTATTTAACCGTGGTGTGAAGTCATAAATCTTATTTATAATTGCCTTCCTCAATCTTCTCTATTTACAATTTCATTCAGATAATACTACCATTTAATTTGATTTTATTTTCTATCTTTTGACAAATATTCATAATAAATATAAAAATTATAGCAGTCGTGCATATGCATGTAACTGAAGAGAAAAGAAGTGTTAGAATGGGTCTTATCTAGAATCTTTAAGGTTTCAACATAGTTTGTAGACGGGTTCTCAAAATGCTTATACCCGGTTTTTATCCGGCTCTATTGGAATTGAACCTGGTTTTTACCCGGCACTTGACTGGGTTCTTTCTGGATTAATATTATGTACCCGGTTCCTACAAGGATCTTATCCGGAACATCTATCGTTTCTATAATAATTAGTTTCTAATAGGAATCAGTAAAATATATATCCGGGTTATATCCGGTCTCCGGAACACAGAAATATTTTTAACCGTTTTGTACCTGGTCCTATCGAAAACCTATCCAGATTGTACAATGTAGGTCAGCCAAGAATGTGACAAACATTTATTTATTTTAATCACAACGCGTGTGCACGACTGCAAAATAAGGAACCGAAGAGATTAATTTGAATTTAAATTGAAAAATAATACGTAAAAGGAAAGATAATAGCAGAGAAATGAAAATTGAATATCATAAAATTTATCGTTTGACTGGTCAGGTGTGTTACACACACCTGAATTAATTGTTACACAATTTAAATAATCACGAAATCTTATTATTAGACAAATATGATAGCATGAAAAATAATAACAAGAGAAACAACAAAAGATATTGTTAAGCGTTGACCGCTCGGCAACAATACGAGGCGACCACAATAATGAGGCAAAACAAACTCACGAAAGCCGTCAATTCGAAAATTCAAATTAACCATTTTAAATCCAATAAGATCGAAAATAGAAAATCACGAGATAAAAAATTACATGATCGAGTTACATAAAATAGCATTCGATGTAGCAGTCTGTTTATAAACAATGTATACATAAATAATCAATAAATAGACGATTCGTGGGCCATAAAAGATCACACAATGCCCACACAACAAAATAATCGATTCAATAGGAACTGAGTACGTAACATTCTATAATTTCTCAATTCACATATCTAATCAAACACAAATCATGACAATCAGCCCATAAATGTGGTAAAATGAGAATGCTCTCAATGTCCAAAAGAGAACAAATAACGGCTCACAAAAATATCTGGCAAATAAAATTCATACGAAAAATGAGCTTCCCAAAAATAGACGCCTCTGAGAGGGACTTACATATTTTAGAAAGCGATGATACAGGTGGATAAGATGGATCCATACAAATGATGAGAGTCCAGAGTTGAAATGGGATCTCGCAGTAAATTTCCACAGCAATCAAATGTCGACCTCTCAGATTGGGATAGAAAGTTAATTAAAATTCGCCACGCTAAAACAATCAAATTCACACATTTGCACTTAATCACCGCTATCACCCTTTAGTCGCACATTAAACTTGGAAATCAAGCAAAGTATGAAATATTCACCTGAAAGCTCAATAATTGTGGCTTCTAACGCAGCGAATTAAAAAAAGATGTTAAGCCCTTAAGAGGGAAAATCGCTCTCAAAGACTGCTCTCTGATCGCCAGCCGTTGCCACGAAATTTCCCACTCTTCCAGGAATTAGCGAGAAAGGTGATAGACTGATTAGTACACGTCATTCATTCCAACCTTACTCATATAAAATTGCGCGAAATACAATTCTACCGCCTCAAGAATTAAAAAAATTCTATGATAAAGAAACTTATCAATTTTATTATAGAACCAAGAAATATCATAATCACGATGATAATCTTAAGAATTAAATTATAATAAAAAAAAGTATAAAATAGTAATAAAAAGTCGGAATATCGTTGGATGCAGAGATTGTAGAACTAAACAGCTGAAAGCAAGTATAATTTTTTAAATATCGAACAAGGAAAATAAAAACACAAAAACAATTTAAAAATAATGTTTAAGATATTGCACAATTACTTACAACATCATATAAACCATTATCTGAATCTATTTCTTTAGTTTTAGTAAAAGTCTCGGATTCCTGATTCTGTACTGAATCATTGTCGTCCTGATAATTTTCATCTTTTTCTTGAATGGCCTTCTTTCCGGCGGATGGCTTTAGAAACAAACTCGTTTTATTTGCTGTTTCTTTTTTAGATTCATCTTCTGTGCTCACTCTTTCTTTGGATTTTATTTCTTTTAGTAATTTCTTCGGTTGAAGCTTCTTCCTCTTCTTTCTCGGTCCTCGATTCAATAATTCGCTTCTCTTCTTCCCAATGTAATCCGTGCTGTTTTTTAAATGGTATGCTATTTCGTCTGCTGATAATTTCAGTCTCGTCCTCATCCAGATTTCAGCAAGAGCTGTAAAAAGAAAATTTTACAACTATTTATAGTTTGCAACTGAATGAAAAGAAAAATTATTTATTTAAACGATGAGAACTTCAGGTCCATTGAAAATTTAATAATATGATATTAAGGCCATGTCCTGCATGTGTTACGTCACTACATTTCGACATCATTTCGCAACAACTCACGTCTGCACGAAAAGAGATATCGATTTCAAATTTTGGGAAAGTAAATAAAGGGCAGTAAGGAAATTACAATTAGTGTAGATTTTGTGAACAACTCAATCATATGTTTCAATCTGCAGAATTAAATGCTGAAAATTGAATTTTCTCCGACGAAGCGCATTTTTTGTTATCAGGCTTTATAAATAAATCAAATTTTCGCTTTTGGACAACAGCACTATCTTATTTTGTTGAAACTAAATCTTTACGCCCCAAAAAAGTCGCAGCATGGGATGCAATCATTAAAACACGCGTTTTCATTGAATTCTTCAAGAGTCACTTTATTAAAGGAGAAATCTATTGACAGTTCTTTAAAAAAATTTTTTTTCTTTGGGCGTGAAAATATCTATTTGATTAACAAGTTGCGAAAGTAGGCAATTCCCGAAGAGTGTGAAGTTGGCGTCACGAGCCGAAGGCTAGTGGCGTCATCACACAATTGGCCCCAACAGGAGCCCCGTACTCTACTACGCATGCGTTGCACTCAAAATCTGATCGGTTGCTATTTGCAGTCAATTTGAAATGTTAAAAAATATAATATTATTTTTATTTTTCATTACAAACAATGACGTCTCAACTTTTAAAAATGTTTAGTTAACAAATCTTTAGTTACACGGAGAAACTTTTCATTGTAGAATGTAATATTATAATATTCATTTTTACTAAAGTCAATAGGAAAGTGAGGATATAGTGTCAGTTTTTTTAGAAATTACTATTTTGAATTTTAAATTTACAAAAGTCAATAGTAAAGTCACATCTCAACCGGAATTACCATAGTTTTTAGGAGATAGTGCAACCACATTTATAATTTTTCTTATCGAACATAGAAATAATTCTACCTTCATAATAAAAGAATCCACAGCATTCGTGAATTCTATCATAGTTCATATTAGATTTTGTATGTACATACACATATAAATTATAAACACATTAACTAAATACTTATAAATAGTCAATTTACGCTTGAATACTATACTAACGCAACTTAACTTAAAAACGCAAACATTCATAAACGCATCGCAGTAACATATGACATTTGAAATATATCAACTTCATCATACTTATATAGTAACTGTCAAAATGTTTGCAACTTGCGAGATGAAGCTCGGTTGTCCCTCTATTAACAAAAATCATAAGTTACAAATGTACCAATCGACACTCGGCACTCGGTAGTCGGCAGTTCATTTACTCAGTGCTCTCAAACCCATTGGTCAATTTAATTCGATTTTGAATCGCGCGCCAGATTACAGTCAATTGCAGAATTTCTCTAGCATGAAGCCAACATGTGCTGCGCGCGCAGGGTGCTCCATTTGAGAGCACTGCATTTACTATTTCCAATGGAAATTTCTGCAACGTACTATTGCAGTATAGAAAGTCTTTATATGGGTATCACTTATTGCTAAAGTCAATTTGCTATTAAAGATATTAACCATTGCAAGTCTCAATGGTAATTTTTAATGTCGTACTATATTTAAAACTAGTACAGAAACAGTATTTCGTCACATTACTATGGCAAATAAATCTATTTTTCTTATTATGTCCTCGCTTTCCTATTGATTTTAATAAAAATGAATATTATATTATTACATTCTACAATGAAAAGTTTCTCCGTGTAATGAACATTTTTATAAGTTAAACAGCCATTATTTATAATAAAATATAAAAATAATTTTTTAGCATTTCAAACTATACGCGAATAACAATTAATCAGATGCCGACTGCGACGCATGCGCAGTAGAGTACGGAGCTCCTGTTGGGGCCACTGCATCACACTGCCGTGCAAATCGCAAAAGAGGTATGTATCTACAGTTCGGATAAGTCACCTGTCACTTTTTCGTATCTAAAATAAAATTCATAAAAGCTCTTCTTTCCATTTATTTAAGTTCATAACTTTCACAACGTGTGACAGAGTGAGGTTAGAAAACCATGATCAATCCAAATCTAATTCTCCAGCTTTAGATACGTCTCTACACCACTCCTTGGGTTACTTTCGCTGATCTAGCCGATCGATTACTTCCGTCTCTTGTGGCGAAAATAAGACCGCGGATATCAGCTATTTTGGCCACTCTTTGGACATGTCGAAAATTAAAGTTTTGACAAACGTTCTGTGAAAAATAAAAATAATAAAAAATGATTACGTTATGCAAGATGGTGCGATTCCATATAAGATATATTGAACTATTTCAAGTACTTTTTTGGTTGTATGGCAATCGTATTATATAATGGTTTTAGGGTACCCTAAGTCTGCAAATGGGGGTGTTGAATGGCCTCTATATATGTGACGTTCCGCGAAGAAAGGGACCTTAGGGTTAGCAGGCAAATTTTTCAGAAGAAGCGATTTAAGAAACGGTCGAAGTCAAGCCCTCAGAGAGTGGGGGACAAACTTCGGAGTCCAGACTCTTTATATATATACATATTATATATTTATAATATTATATATAATATTTTATGTATATAATAATATACGATATGGTATATATAATCCAGCTTCTCTATTTACGTCTTACTTTGCAGCTTATTGGCAATTCGAATATCACAGGTAGTGGAATTCTCTTTATATATGAAAGAAGGATTCAAAAACTATCGATAACACAAAAAAAAATAAAAACGAATTTTTAACATCTTAAAGCAGGGGGGAGGTACACTGAGAAACTCTGTGTTAGAAAAATTACTATTATCGATAGCAAGTAGGGGCAAAATCCCAAAATTGAGACATTTTAATATTTAAATAATATATTATACTATTTTTATAAGAAGGTTTCCTATTTCATAATAGCAAGCTTTATTATTTTTTTTAGTAAAATCCGATGTAGGAAAAATTATTAGAGAAATTAACAAATTGTACAAAAAGAATAGAAGTAATAAGTATTTTAAATAACATAATATAGTAAATATGTTGGAGAAATTAGTATTGTCTGTAGGAAAACGGAGTTTATTATAGACATTTTCTAATTTTTGTAACAGAGGTTAATATCAATTAAAAAAATTGATCCCAAATATTACTAACTGATTTAGCAGGAGGCATCGAGCCTGGGACCGGGAGAAGCCGAGCGTACTCG